>KN471637.1:11627-41895 GCA_000787095.1 Periophthalmodon schlosseri
AGACACTAGAGGGCAATGTAGAGGAGGAGACAGGGTTACTCTCCACTCTGAAAAGGTTTACCCCACTGCAAGATCTGTCTGGATTACATGCAGGAGATGTGAATCTAGAAACAGCTGATGTAGAGGAAAATGCATTGGTCCTGGACCATCAAATGGATATAACTGAAGATGTACAAGATGTCTGCATGCAAGAAGAAGTGGCAGCAGATGCTGAGAAAAAAGTGAGCCCTGATGTCACTATGGAGTATGAAATCATAACTAAACAAGACACATCAGAGATGGCACAAGTTGAAATGGAAGATGAGAGGGTAGAGTTGGTAAAAGAAGATGAATACATGGAGGAAGTTCTGGAGGGGACATTAGACACAGAGGAGGTTATGGAGGTGGACTATGAGACCATTGATGCAGAGGAGGAGCGTCAGGCCCGACTGGCGGCTGAGCTGGAGGGACTGGACTGGTACTGCCTCACCTGTGGGTGTCTGCTGTCGGAGCAGGAGAGTGGGCCACATCAGGGCCACGAGGTCACTGCAGTGGACAAAGCCTATGAAGAGATCATGGTAAAGTGCAGTGCCCCCTCAGCACAAAAAACACACAAAAAACGTATATATATTTTGTCTCATTTATTCATATTTGTTAGAATATGATGGTGCCACACTCTTAGATGAGGACAGTAGGGGGTAGTTTTTTGGTTTTTTTTTCTGTATTTATAACACTGTGTATTCATAAAAAATAAAAATCCGAGTATCCACAAATAATGCAATAAAAAAAAATCATCACTGTAGGCTAATATGTTGATTTGTTGTTTCAACCCATTGCTATTTTCATACCATTAAAGAACAAAATCACACCAATTCTGCAAGGAGGCTTAGACCACCATAACAACAACATTTGCCATACCTAAACCCAAAAAACTAGGCTACGTGCAAAATGAAGAAAAGAGCCTGATGTCTGCTAGATTTTATTTTAGGACATATCCCTAGATAAATCCCAATATGAATCTACCTTTACCACTGCATTTGAAGAATATCAAGCCTTTTTTAAGACTATTGCATATGATTATTACCCAAATCATCTGGGCTCCCCCTGAAATCACTTTGCACCCCTCAAGTTGAGAACCACTGGCTCTTTCATATTTTCTTAATAATATGAGATTTGTTATCCTCATTACATTGTCACACGTGGTCAGCACTCGTGTGTAATAGTGTTGTGAATGTGCTGCTGGGAAGATCCATCCTGACCTCATCTGAGATTGGTGTAGCATCTGTTTACACTTTGGGTCAGCGCAGGGTCAGCCATTGGGATGTGACACATAGTTACACTGTTTAAATATTGCCACATACATTGTATATCAGTGCTGTTTAATTACAATAATCAACAGACGCACAGAAGCAAATCATTCATATGCAGAAGTCTCTGTTTACTTAAAAACATGCACCTGTTTTTGATACAGGGGTAGTCAGCCATTCCTCTGACCATGAGAGGCTGTGACCTACTTAAATCTGAGCTGTTTACAGGTGGTGACACAGGATCCCATTGCACTGCCTGTACTGCCAACATCTGATGTTTAGGCATGGCACAAACCTTGATTTTATGCCTCAGATCAAATGCTTCTCAAATTAAATCAAAATTGTCTGAATGGAGTTGTATAAAGTTAAATCTTCTTTACCACAGGAGAAGTTGAGTGACTGGATTTCGGAGCTGCAGGGGAGGTCTGAAAACATTGAGGACCTGGTGTCTGAGCTGGAGCTGGCATATAACTCAGTGGAGGTATGTTGCGAAAACACCACACTATATATACTATAGCCCAAGCATGTTTTACCTTTTGTGTGTTATAGTTCTGTATTCCTTATTTTTTATTGTTCTTTATAACCAGGACCAGTTTCATGAGAGTGAGGCAGAAATGCAGGCTCAGAATGAGGAGATGATGGCCCTGGTGATGGAGCAGTACAACAGTATGTCTGTGAGTATGGAGGAGGAGAAGAAGGCCAAGCTGGAGCAGCTCTACGACCAAATAGTGTCATTCCAGGAGAGCATTGACTCTGCTAAAAGCACCCTGGAGACTACAGCCAGAGAGGCGGAGACCGATGCACGGGTTGGTGCCACTTTTAAGGTTTTGTTAAATCTTTGATTTTTAGTGAAGATAATCAACTAATGAAATGAAAACTCATTGCATTTTATACAGTCACCTGAGGACATTTGTGCAAGGTACGTGCCTTCACTGAATGAATTGTGACTGGTGTGGCTGCTTTTCTAACACGCACTTCAAACTGGTAAACAGTGTGTTAAGGCATATTAGATTATAAAGACCATCGGTTTTGCTTGAACTGTTTTTCACTGACTTTGTTTTTATTTTTTGTGGCCATTGCACAAAAGCTAAATATTGTTGTTGTTACATTTAGGCTCACAGCAGCTCTGGACTCTGCCATGTCTCTTGAGCTTGGACCCAAAGGACTGCTAGTATTTGAGGATTACGCCAAGGGCAACACTTCTAGCTCCCAGCTAGCTCAGCGTAAAGGAATCGCAGGTACAATTTTTAATCAACACAATGTTATTAATACTCACATATACATAAATACATTTTACTTAGTATATTCTTAATTCCCAGTGCCTCAAAGACCAACACTTCAGGTCCAGGAGCCAGGCTCAGCCACCAGCTCCAGTGTCACTGTCTACTGGAAGGTCAACCCTGAAGATGTCATAGACTGCTTTCAGGTGTACTGCATGGAGGATCCACAAGGAGGTAGTATTTAACAACCCTGTCATGTATATATTTTCATGTGTCAATCAATACTATTATTCCTCCTGCTTTTAACAGCTATATCAGAGGAATACCGCGTGACAGTAAAAGAAAGTTATTGTGTCTTGGAGGAACTGGAGCCTGACAAGACATACAAGGTGTGGGTGATGGCTGTCAACTACACGGGCTGCTCTCTGCCCAGTGCACGACTCATCTTTAAAACAGGTCAGAAACCACAGAATAGTATGTGTGACATCCAGGGCCATTATTACTATTTAAAGTCATTGACATTTCTCCCTGTGTACAGCTCCATCAGTGCCTATGATTGACACTGAGAAGTGCACTGTCACATGGGACACAGCCATTCTGAGGTGGAGCTCAGTGCAGCAGACTCCTGGACTGTCCTACACACTGGAGTACTGTCGACAATATGAACTGGAGGGAGAAGGCCTGAGGTGAGCAAAACTAAATACATTACTATTAGGAACTATAGGCTATGTTCCCTCAGAGATCATTCATTCACAACATTTATTTTTGGTGTGTGTTTAGAACCATCTCTGGTATTAAAAACTTTGAACATAAAGTCCTTCTTCAACCGAATGAAAATTATCTGTTCTACATCAAATCTGTGAGTGAGGCTGGTTCTAGTGAGCAGAGCGAAGCTGCACTTATTTCTACTAAAGGTAAGCGCTTCTCCTTCAGCATAATTGTTTATCATACACATTATTATGATTATTGTGCCTTCTTTTACTATTTTCATATGAAGGAACAAAGTTTCACCTGCAAAAAGCAACAGCTCATCCTGCTCTGGAGCTGTCTGTGGACCAGACCACCCTGCACTACTCTCAAGACACACATGACAACATGCCAGATAAGGCGTAAGTCAATGGCATTATATTGAGTAATACTTCAACAACATGCATGAGCATGTTGTACAGCTTTTGTTTATTTCTTTTACAGGTGTCCATCCATTCTGGGCGAGCAGCTCCCAATGAGAGGACACTATTACTGGGAGAATGATGTTTCAAGATGCACTGACTACAGGCTGGGGGTGGCTTACAGCTCTGCCAACACAGACAGTCCTCTGGGAGAAAGTCAGTTGTCATGGTGCTTGCAGTGCACCCCCACACCATTGGGGTATGCAAAAAAGTTTAAATTAAATATCACTGTGTGTGCTACCATTATTATTTATGTAAATGTTGTTTTTCTTCACAGTTGCAGTTATCACTTGGTGCACAATGACGTCCACTCAAGTTTGTTTGTGATTGACTTACCTGAACGGGTGGGTATCTTCTTGGACTACCAGTTTGGCCGTTTGTCCTTCTACAATGCTCAGAGTGGTCAGCTGTTGGGATCCTTCTCTGAACGCTTCACCCAGCCGTGTCACCCCGCGGTGGGCATGGACGCTCCAGGGAGTGTGGAGGTATGCATGGTGCAGGAGGTGCCAGAGTTCATTAAAGACAGCTAGCTTTGAAGAGACTGTGTGCAGATTATACTAAATTAGCAGGTGCTTTTTCATATGCTGAAAATTAAATGCAAAACATATATTTTGGCAGTATCATGATTTTTTGATGATGCACCTTTATGTGAATATTTGAGCCATTGAGCACACATTAAATAATGTGGACTCTTAATATGACGGCGTTTTTAATTTTAGATTTTTTTTTTTTTTTTTTTGATTGTACATTTTGACATTTATGGCTAATTTGAATTTTTTTTTCATCTATGGAAAAGAAACTGAACAAAGTGCACTTTTGAAATGGTATTTCATGTGAATTTGTGTAAATAGATCCCTTCAGATGTATATTTTGTATATAAACCAAATAGTATGAGCTTAATGCTCTGCTTGATTGAATTAATAAATTATACTATTTTCAATAGTGTTGTTTGTGATCAGTTTTTAATTCAACTGACTATAAACATTAGAGTGCTCTGTTCATTGTGGAGGTTCTTTAAATATCCAAAAAATAAAATACAAGTTAAATCAAATTTTAATCGTAAAACAAGAGTTAGGTTTATGTTCTAATTTATTGCAGCTATATGAAGTTGATGTTACCAACTCAGGGCATAGAAAACAGCAGTGACAAATGTGAAATTAAAACATAATTAAAATAGACATAGGGCAAAAGACAACAGCAGTCATGAAGGCACATATAAGAATAATTAAAAAAAGTTAAAAAATGAGCACGATGACAGTTACTTGGACACTTGACACATTCAATAAAGGCGTATATATAATGCATTAGTGGACCCTTCCATGATTTTTAATATAAAATATTAAATATTTTGTTACTATATATAACTATATGCTTCTTCTATTGCTTACTTATTTTACAAAGCAGGCTGTGCCAAACTAAATATCTTTCAGTCATATACATGCACATACATTATGCACATAATAAAGTCAAAATGTGCTCAGCTCTGGTAATAAACTATTTACAGACTCTTTAATCTTTATAACTTAAAAATCAACTGTTGAAACTTAGAATATAGAACAAAAATATGTTAAAAATCAACTGTTGAAACTGTGTCTTTATAATATAGAACAAAAATATGTTAAAATATAAAATGACCAACTTTAATTTCCCGTATTTTCGCTGATGGAGTTTCCATTTCCTTTGGCTTTCCCTTGAACTTTCAGGGTCTTTCTGTCTAGCGCCACTCGAAAGCTTTCCATGCTTGACCACATACGTGCATCCAACCTAATTAAAAAGCTCTCATGCATTTTCTCTCTTTCAACATCTTCAAAAACTATCATCATTATTTCTGCATTCATTTCTATACTTTATGTTTCTATCCTCTTTTTCCAGAAGGCCCTGGGTTATGCAGGGGTCGAGTTCTTCTCATTTGCTAAAGTGGGCTTAGGCTCTGGTCGGTGTGGTTTGTGCTGAGGACTGCTGCTGCGAAGGTTATCATCCATCTGAAAATAGAAATATTAAAATTAGATTGAATTGTTATAAAGTTAAAGTCTAAATAGAATTCTTATTTTCTGAACTTTACCATCTATCTTGTCGGCTGAAGCTATAAAGTACTGGTAATTGTTATCGTTTATCTAGAGGCTACATATTACGTGTCTTTTAGAAGTCATCCCGGTGTGATTTTTATTAGCCTTATTGTCATTGAATGGGGGTGCATTCACTTGTCTTGGTTTGGTCATTTGTAGTCCTTGTTTAGTCCTGCTAGACCAAGTTTAGTTTCGGGGTTAGTCCCAGTTAAGTTCTGATTTGGATGTGGTGTGTGCCTGTGTGAATGCACCCTAAAGCTTTCTAGCAAATGTTACCATACAATAATATTAGGCTATTTAAAATACCCCATTACTCGTACACACACACAGAGCTAGATGTTAAGATGAGAAGGAGTAAGATGAGATGAGACAGTTTTAAATAAATAGAGGAAAAATACACACCTTTTCTATCAAGTTGGATTCTTTGTTTACAAGCTGGGTCAGTTTCTGAAGATTGGCATCTTTTGTTTCTTGAACTGAAATAGGAGAACCTGGAGGGAAGACGTAATAATAATTTTGAAATAAAATGAAATTTATGAAAAAGAGACACAAGTGCCATAAAACATATCTTACTGGGTTGAGTGGAGCAGAAATAGACAGCAAGGATGTTCTCACAAAACAGAGTCAGGTTTTCCAGCTGACTGAGGTGACTCTGCAGTGGGCTGCTCGGGAGGCCGGCTTTGTACAGTGGGGCCAGGAAACCAAACACAAAGGCGTCTAGACTGGTCGGTCTATAGAGAAAATATTATGTCTTATTGCTAGAGCCATGGTCACCTTTTTAAGCCACCTTTCTTCTTTTGTAATGAACTATGAAATGTTAACACTTACGAGCTGCCAAAGAAGTAGTTTGCTGTTCCCAGTCGGTATGAGAGGAGGTTAAGGCACTCTTTAGCGTCACTGTAAAGCTGATATAAAAGAATACTTACGTAACAATAACAATATGCAGTATTTTTAAAAGTTAATGTGATTTTTTTTTTTTTTTTTACCTTGGCCTCTATTTCATTAATTCTATTTAGAGGGTACTCCCCTTTGGTCAGTAGGATCCTGGAGATGGCGAGGCTGGCATGGCGACAAGGCACCACAAAGTTCAGTGGAAATGGAGAATGTGAAGCAAACCAAGGCCTTGTCACATTTGCATAATTTTCTGCATCCACCCAGAACGTATGCAACTGGAATAATTATTTATAATTATTTTTATTTATTTTAAGTATTGCCAAATACCAGGTTTACTTAAAAAGTGAAGATGATTTTTTTTATTTTTTATTTTTTTACCAAAGCTGGTCGGAGCTTCTCTTCCAGTAAAGCTATGTAAGCCAGAGTGTCTGCACCCTGTCGTGCTGTTAACTCATAGTCTGCATTGAATCGCTGTAAAACATCCAGATAAATAATCACACTGTATTACAAGATTATTCAAACTAATGTACAATGGGGCAAAAAGTTACATTCTCACCTGCTTTCGGAGAAAGTTAAGAATCTGTGTCGGATCTGTAACAGACGACTCTCCACACATCAACTCTGGGACTGTTGCTGCAAGTATGAATATATAAAAGTTAAGGAAGGTTTGCAATGTAGACTATAGTAGTTTTATTCTGCCAGATAAAAGCCTTGTATTATGTTTCAAATATGAAGGCCTACAGTATAAAAAGGGAGCCACACCTGTGAGTGTTTTCCATGTCCAGTCGATTGGAGAAGCGGTTACTTGAGCTCCAGAAAATTTGGAATAAGCCTGAAGGAAAGAAAGACATGTAGTCTACACATGATTTAACCCTGTTCTTATTTGACTGAATTTAATGTGTTCTAGCATTATAAACAGAAGCTATCAAAGCAATCAGTTAGGGCGTCACCATGCGGTAGGTCTTACTACTACAACTACAGACAGATCTATAACATGATAGTAATCACCTAAGCTAAGTGTAATTCTGTATGACATCTTTACACAGGAGCTCCAACACTACGCACCAACAACAGGAAGGGATGCTTGCCTGTCCAAGACCACACAGGGACTTGACAGGCAAAGGGGGAGACAAAACAAAATGAATGCTATTTTTAAAACAGCTGACCTTGAAGGACGAATAATTGGTTGCAACGAAACACATGCCGCTGCTCGATATATTTAGGTGAAAGTAAAAAGGGAAAACAACGCAGAACGATTGTGTGAGTGACATTGCTGCAGCAAATCTAGCACGGATGTACAAAACAATCAGGGCAGTGTCACGGGAATTAGCATAAGAGCTAAATAAAACAGAAGATGCAGAAGAAATAATGCGCTTGAATTATAAGTCTGCACGATACGATCAGATGCACTGTCAAAGAGACTTACCAGCACAATGAGGGACTCTGTGTGGACAGACGGAAGACCCCAGCCGCCTCCCCAACACCGCAGCTCCATGGACAGCGCCATGTTTCGCTCATAGAAGGGGCTGGTGGAGGCTGACGTCATGACGTACCTGAAATAACTGGCGCGGAAGATTGTTATTGTGGTCTGTGCGAGGAAGCATCAGGAGGGTCCGCTGGGTTTCAAACTACACCACAGCCCAGTGAGATGCGGGCAGCAGGTAAAATAGTTGCTGATGTGACACAACCACATTCATTTTATAATCTGTCCTGAATCTGACAACTCATAACATAATTCAAGAGAGAAAGTGATGGAAAACCACTACCTCCATTTACTGAATCGAATAAGTAAACTTTAAAAACTGTCACCTGTCGAATGTTGAATTCACTATCTGTCTATGTAAGGTGGACCTTCAAACAGTGAAACCTCTGCCTCCTGATGCTTTTGTGAAACCTCATAAATGTTCTATCTGGCTGACTACTTACTACTACATCATAGTAATACACATCTTTTATAGTTATAGTAGGCTATCTTTTTTATTTTTTATTTTTTTTTATTTTATTTCCACTGTTTCAATGTCATGGTGGCACAGTATTTACTGTGAGTAAAGCCACAGTAGTGGACAACAGAGGACCCTCCCATTTGCTTTAAAAGCTGGGAGCACTCTGTCATCGTACTTCTTCTGGGGTTTTGCACAAGCATTTGGATCCTCTTGACTTTGTCCTTCAGTGGAACTTGTTGCAGTGGAAACTTGGTCTTGACTCGAGTTGTGAGGATGTCTGCCTGGACCAGAGGGGCTGCTCTGGGTCTGCTGCTGCAGCAGCTGGTGCTCACAGTCACAGCTCAAGGCATCGGTGAGTGCTGCTGACCTCTCTGTACTGCAGTCTGTTTTGTTCTCTATTGAGAGATATTATGCAGTCACATATTGGGGCCATTAATGTGCTTTCACTCTGTTTAGCCCATGTACAAAAGTTTCTTTTACCTAAACTTGAGGGGGGGCACCTGAAATTGTAGACAAAGAGGGACACATTATTTACTGTTGTGGGACATGGACTCGGAAAATGTAGCTCATAGATCTTGATTTCTTTGCAAGAAAAAAATCTTTATTAATCTGTTTTTTATGTAAAGAATTGAATTTCTCATTGGGCTGAATAAGTGTAATTCTGATTCTGATGAATTTCACTTTCATACAGTTCATGTGGCAGCAATGAACACATGGGACATTCTCTAAATAAGTGGGACAAGGGACAGGGGCCTAAATGGCTGTGCAGGACAACCAAAAGAGGGACAGATCACCTTTCCTAAACTATTGATAGACAAAATGGATAGATGGGGCATCAATCTGCTGTACTGTGTCTCTAATGTTGAGTATTTATCCCACTATATGTATACAGTCAAGTGTGCTCTGTTCAACAAAGTAATCTGTTCCTTAAATAACTGTGTTCCAGCACTCAATAAAACAAGATGAGGCACAAACAACACACTTTTACACTTTCTGTGAAGTGCACATGTATATCACACATAATAAAGTTTGCCAGAGCTGTGACTCAGCAGTAGCTTTGTCTAAATTGCTCACAGCTGCTGGCTAAATGAAAAAGCCAATATCCAATAACAGTTTCCAACGACACACTAATGCTGCTACTTGCATTTACCATCCCGTTGTAGTCTATGACCTGCTGGTGTCTCCTGACTGCCTGCCAGACCTGCTCCAGGGAAGCTTAAAAAACAAGGGGCGGGATGAGGCGTTCCTCCTGTCCTCCTTCAAGCTGCACAACAAGGCTCCCACCTCCCTCTTCAGTATAATCAACCCCCGGGACAACTCCAAATACATTGAGCTGAGTGTGCAAGCCAAGCTAAACAAATGTAAACCGGATCATTTTATAGATCATTTTGTAATACTTTGGTGTGTGATAATTAATGGTGTTCTTTTTTATATTTTTCTCACAAGTAATTTTACGGTACCAGAAGACTGATGGCAGATTTGCTACCACTAGTTTTACTCATCCGTCTCTAGCTGATGGAAGAGAGCACCACGTGATGCTTCATGCCTCTGGTCTTCAGCAAGGCCCCCCTCGCCTCGGCATCTATGTGGACTGTAGACTGGTGCACACTGTGGATGACGTACCGGCTGCATTTGGCTCTCTGCAGCCGGGCCCCAATAAAGTGGCTCTCAGGACCTTACAGTCAAGTGGACAGGTGACAACAGACTAAACACATTTCTACTTCTCATGTATATTCTGTATGTCTTTTTATTTCAAAGGTTGTCCTAAATATGACTCTTAATTATGCTAGGATGTGCTGACAGACTTGAAGCTGGTGATAGAGGATACTGTTGAGAATGTGGCCACTTTGCAAAACTGTCATTTTGGTCCTAGTGAACCTCTGCAGCAACTGCTGAGTAAGTCTAACGGGTGTTGTATTTAGATTAATTTATGTATTAATCTGAAACCATGCAAAATTATATATTTAGGTTTTCAAGAAACAAGGTCAGTACAGGACCAAACCTCAATCTTGGAGCTAAAGAAAATGCTTTTGGAGATGAAGGAACTCCTCAATCAGCAGGTAAAAATGGGTGTTCCACCTACCAAGTAAGATTATATGAACTAAACAGAAGGCAGAAAATGAAAACTTAGCCTTAGACTTGCCGACTTATAAGGTAATTTACAAGCATCTGTGTTTTCTCTTTTTTGAGGGATGTGATTGAAAACACAGCACTGGGATCAGAAGTAATTTCAAGTTTTTATAACTTTTTAACCTGTTCATAGTCATTGGTCAGCTGTGGTTGACTATAAAAAATAATTGACTTCTCCGTTTTGGGCTTTTAAAAACCACAGCATGTGATGATGAAATTAAGACTTCAAACATAAAAAGGCTTCTTAATTCGATCAAGATACTCAAAATCAGGGGAGACAGGGAGCTACTATTATCCCAATTAGTCAGTTGGTGAAATCAGTTGTGTCTTCCTCTTTGTGGTTTAGATCAAGGAGACCACCTTTTTGAGGAACACCATAACAGAATGCCTTGCCTGTGGTAAATTCAGTTAAATCTTACCATGTTTAAAATACCACCTTTGCTCATACCTTTACTTTGCTGTCTGCATAGGATTTGAGGGCAGTCCCACCACACCCAAACCTAACCAACCACCAGAACGGTTCTACATGAAGCCTGACCCTCAGCACCTGAAACAGTGTCCGCCCGGGACCTGCTTCAGACAGAACATGTGCATCCCCACAGAGACTGGGGGCTGGAGGTGCGCCCCCTGCCCTGATGGCTTCACTGGAGATGGTGTGCGCTGTGATGATGTGGACGAGGTATAGATTGTACTTGTATTATTATTATTTATTGATTTATTTTTCACTTTAAACCAGGAAAGTTCTATTGAGAGTCACATATCTCTTAATAGGTTAGGAATATTCATTTTGTCTCCTTAGTAGATTCTCTTTTTTTCTGTCCATATCAGGCAAATATAAGTATCCACATATCTCTTTTTATGGGAGTTTTTGCCAAGAAGCAACAGTAACATGCATCCAATTAACAAGACCTTTTATACAAAACATACAGTTGTACAGTAAAACTGATATATATATTGGAGGTAGACACACTTAAAGACAGTAGCAGGCTGATGATCTTTCAAAATAGTGTCAAAATTGTGGCAAGATTTTTGAGTCGGGAAATTAATTCTAGTCTTGGACATGTAAAGAGAACCAAGGACTGGCTGACATTTTTCTGCTTGCACTTTTATGTTCAGTGCCAGTTTCAACCGTGCTTCCCTGGTGTGAGGTGTGTGAACACTGCCCCGGGATTTCGCTGTGAGAAATGTCCACTGGGATACACTGGGCCTGAGCTCACAGGAGTCGGTGTCTCGTACGCACAAACGCACAAGCAGGTAACATGTTTATAGAGGACTGAAAATTAATTTTGGCATGTTACATTTGTTGAAATTTAAGACCTCCGTGAAAATTTTCCAGAATGTGAGTCAAAGAAAACCTTTCCAGAAAATCAGACCTGGCCATTTACTGAGAATTCACAAACAATACTGGAAAAAGGGTGGGCGTTACTGACAAAAATAAATCTCATTTTTATTTTCCCTATGATGATAATAAGGAGACATTATGCAAAATGAATTGTGCTAAAATGTGGTTGAGGTTCAAATGATCACATAAATTATGAATTCACTGTAAAAATAATAACAATAGTCCAAAACTATACCCCTGATTGTAAAATTCCAATATATTATTTTTATTTTCAATTTGCCCTTTTAGCAGCCTTTTTATTAGTTTTGATAAGTTTGCTTGTTTTGAAAACAACACAATATTAAACATTTTTCGATTTTATCGCTTACTCATACCTGGGAATGTTCTGGAAAGTCTTAAATGGAAATACATATTAAACATTTCTACAGGTGTGTGAGGATATCAATGAGTGTCTGGGACCACCTGAAAATGGGGGCTGCACGCCTAACTCACATTGCCACAACACTGAGGTAAGACCCCTCTTTATTATTGCACCTCTATGGAATATATGGCTATATATTATATAATATATGGCTCCTTACTGTCCCGTACAGGGCTCGTTCTACTGTGGAGAGTGTAAACCAGGATTCATTGGGGACCAAAACAGGGGCTGTCAGGGCGCTAGACTCTGCCCCAATGGTTTACCAAGTCCTTGTGCTGCCAATGCTGACTGTGTGTTGGAGAGAGATGGCACTATAAGTTGTGTGGTATGAGACAAAAAAACTTAAAATGTACATATTTACATACATAACATGACTATTTATGACAATTTCTAGTGTGGCGTTGGATGGGCAGGCAATGGTTATGTGTGTGGAAAAGACACTGATATTGATGGCTACCCTGATGATAAGCTGCCCTGCCGCGATGAAAAGTGTAAAAAGGTACTGTTATCACATTCTTATTGTTTTAATGTGTTATTTTACTTTACATATCATGGAGTCTGATTACACCTTCAGGACAATTGTGTATTTGTGCCCAACTCGGGACAAGAAGATGCAGATCGGAACGGGGTGGGAGATGCCTGTGATGACGACGCTGACAGAGATGGCATTGTGAACTTAGAAGTAGGTTATTTTCATTATACATTTTGGAACGGTATGTCGCATGCACTCTTACAATTAAAAACAAAAACACTGCCATCACAGATGAACCAGGGTTGCCAGTGTCTAAACCTGCAGATAGACAACACACACAAGTGTTTCTCAGTAGATGGACAGGTCACTCATGTGAAAGCTCAGAACCTCCAGAATTCACTCAGAGGCTGCACTTGCTCTGATTAAAGACTGGCTGCTGTTTAGGTAGTAAGGAGTCAGATCAGAGAGTCCTTTTAGGTTTAAGCCAACTGAATTTCAGCATTGAAACTGGCAACCCAAACGAGAGACTCATGTGAGGCTCATTCTGTTTTCTGACCGAATAAGCGTCTTGAGAACCAAAACACCAAATTATAACATAAATAAATGGAACATTATGTCCAAAGTTTTTGTAATTAAGACACTGTTGTTTCATGATGTCAATAATCATGAATAATGGTAAAATTGCCATTGTTTCTTTTAATAGTAACACTAAAATTTGATATTGTGACCACCCTAATATAGACATACTATAATCTGATATTGTAGGATAACTGCTGGCTCGTACCAAATGTGAACCAAAAAAACAGCGACAAAGATCTCCATGGTGATGCATGTGACAACTGTGTAACCGTGGACAACCCATCACAGAGGGATACAGATCAGGATGGTCTGGGGGATGAGTGTGATGACGACATGGATGGGGACGGTGAGCGCAACATGTAAATAGTGCTACTATAGTTTTGGAGTTTGTTGTTACAGATGTTACAGCTAGGAATGGTCCGACTTGCTGTGGCCAATAATCAATTTTTGTCAAATCAACATTTAAATTTAAAATCTAGCAAGGCCTTCAAATTGTGATAAAGCTCCCAAATTATTTTTTCACTGTATAAAAATAATTACGAACAGTATTTATCTGATTATATGAAATAATGTGTTGCATGGTGGTGTAAGCATACGCATTTTTTGACTAACTGCTCTTCTACTTCCATTTTTACTAATTAATTACTAATTTGCTAATTGTTCAAAAAGACAAATCTGATGCACTGAGGACAAACTGGCAATAGGCACAATAGTATAGTATAATATAATATACTGCATGTCACTGATTCTGATATTAGCACACACATATTGGCCATCTGTAGTTGCAGCAGTGTTTAAATGTTATTAAATGCATTGCTGCTGCATTACATTACTCAAAAGTGTAAAGCTTTTAAGTAACACATTGTAAAAGTAAATAGCCAATTAAGTTATTGTATTTTAGCCATGTTCAGTATCTAGACTTGTGGCTCCAGACAAAGCTCTTTAATTTGAGTTGTATTAAAAGCCATAATACCTCTTTTCTGTTGTTTTCATATTAAGCAGTTGTGGTTTTCAGGAAGACCCATGAAATAAATACAAGAAGTTAAAAGTTGTGGAAGACTGGCTAAGTTTCCACGTCACATGGAATTAGCTGTTCTCACGTTTGTAAATGCCAGGTTGCCCTTTCCAAATTGCTCTGTTCCACATAAATCCTTATTATTGTGTTTTCACATATTCATTCACACTATTACTACACATGCTGAACGTCTACAAATTGTTCTACATTTTAACTGTCTTATATTTTTTACCCAGAGCTGGATGTCTTAGTCTTTGGTCATGTCTGTCTTGTGTCTAAAGAGTTTTTTCCATTGTATTTTGCTGCCAGGGCTTAACTGCTTCTGGAAACTATTTTACCTTTCACAAACACTGCCATCTGGTGATGCGTTTGACTACGTTTGAGCGCCATGTTTTGTTCAGACTTGAGAAGTGCATTTCTTGACAGCTGTTTCCACACAGCTTACTGTAAATGTCTGTTTTCAGGTTTAAGGAACAATGTTGACAACTGCCCACAAGTCCCCAATCCAGACCAGAGGGACAGAGACAGAGACAGAGTGGGGGATGCCTGTGACAGCTGTCCAGATATGTTCAACCCAAACCAGGTCACTACAAATAACATCTGAAACAACATCTATAAAGGCAGCAGATTTGTCTTTAATAACTGACTGTGTTCCTTAGTCTGACGCAGACAATGATCTCATTGGAGATAGCTGTGATGACAACATAGACAGGTACTGTCGTCTCACATCTTTTAAATGTCATGTATTATGTATATGCTTTTCATTTATTTTTGACACAATATAATTAATAATAGCCTTATAGTTTTACTCTATTTGAAATGAATTAAGCTCTTACCTGAGCATACAAGCGCATGGACAGAGAGACACAGAAGAGCAAGAGTTTAGAGCTCTAGAGAGTGAGAATATGTAAGATTACACAAACATGCATGAATGAAACAAAAGTTAGATTTTTTATGGAGAAACAACATTAAAATGTAGGTAAATATGTTTATTTCAACCTATTATGGGTTGTTTAAAATGTCATCTGCCTTTACTTTAGTGATGGGGATGGGCACCAGGACTCAAAGGACAACTGTCCCAATATCATTAACTCGTCCCAACTTGACACTGATAAAGATGGAGTGGTTTGTATCTACTATTACAAAGTACATATATCACCTTTGCTGACTCCATATGTGTTTTAAAGGGTTTTGTTCTTTTTGTTTCCAGGGAGATGAGTGTGATAACGATGATGACAATGATGGTATTGTGGATGGAAATGACAACTGTAGATTAGTGCCTAACTCTGATCAGCGGGACACAGACAGTATGGCTCATCCCGTTCGTCTACCATTGTCTGCTCTGCTTCTACTGCATTTGTAAATAGTCTTCTACTGTTTGTTTCAGATGATGGAGTGGGAGATGCATGTCAGGGAGATTTTGACAAAGATGATGTTATTGATAAGATTGACCACTGCCCAGAGAACGCTGAGGTGACCCTAACGGACTTCAGGGCCTATCAGACGGTTGTGTTGGATCCAGAGGGCGACTCCCAGATTGACCCCAACTGGGTTGTCCTTAACCAGGTGATCAATAGTCACAACAGACCAGTCAGTCTTGACTTTGGTGTCTCATACAGGCTACACACAGACTAGAATAATGAAGAGTAAAATGATGTTGGTTTTGTGTGAACTTATTTCAGTAGATGCAGTTGTGTTTATTTATTTCCATCCCCACCAATCATCCCTAATTAATCTCCTCCCACGGGTAAATTAAGTTGATTAATTAAGAACAGTCTTAAAGGTGCACTATGTAACTTTTCTGGTTTTGGGTTTTGCATCTCCATGCTATTGCTCTGCCTTTAATGTTCTACAATATGGCATTTAAATGATCTATCTTGCATTTATTTAATTACAGGTAATTTTGGCATCGTCTGCTTTTCTCTGTGGAGATAGATACATTTAATACCATACTATGGAACATTTTATACAAAGCACTAACATTTCCATGGACATTTTATATTATCTCTTTATTTTATTAATGATGAATATCTGTGGGGCAACTCTATAATATAAGCTTCAACGTAATCATGTTTTTATTGAAATTATTTGTGTTTCTTTGAAGGGAATGGAGATTGTTCAAACCATGAACTCTGACCCTGGCCTTGCTGTAGGTGGGTAGTGAGTTTATTGAATTATTGAGTTTGTTGAACTACATCTACATAGCTGTCTTCATATTGTTGTTGCAGGTTATACAGCTTTCAGTGGAGTTGACTTTGAGGGAACATTCCATGTAAACACAGTGACAGATGACGATTACGCTGGCTTCATCTTTGGATATCAGGACTCCTCCTCCTTCTATGTGGTGATGTGGAAACAGACCGAACAAACCTACTGGCAGGCTGCGCCCTTCAGAGCTGTGGCTGAACCAGGAATACAGCTAAAGGTGTGGTACAAGTTTGTTTGCCAGTTATGGTTCTGCATTTGCGAAACCTGGATACAGTGTGAACAAAGTGCAGGTGGTCTAAAAAAATGATACCCAGCAGATACTAAGTGATACTAAAACTAGTATCAAAATTCGATTATAATTTTAACAAATGAAAATATTCACATAAATAGGACAAAATGTAACCTTTTCTGAATTGTTTAAAATTGTCTTGATCTTTGTCAGATTCAGTATAAGATCACATTATTATAATATTAAGACTAACATTGTTTTGTGTTGAAACTTTCATTATATTGTCAAAAAGAATATGTGTTTTTTAATCCCTGTTGTGGTATCAAAATCAGTATTGAGGTTTTTCTTTAATATCAAAATTGAGTTTTACATTTTTGTGCTACAACAACTCTAAATCAGCAAAGTGAGAATATTTTATCTGGAAAATCTGGATAAAAAACTACCAACACAACCAACTACTACAAATACTGTTATTTCACTTGTGTGATAACAGGCTTTCTGAGGCCCCTAACACCTGTCAGGTATTTTTATACATGTCAAACGCAGGTGGTAAAGTCCAAGACGGGTCCAGGTGAGTATTTGAGGAACTCGCTGTGGCACACGGGGGACACTACTGACCAGGTCCGGCTGCTGTGGAAAGACCCCAGGAATGTGGGCTGGAAGGACAAGGTTTCCTACCGCTGGTTCCTGCAGCACCGACCACAGGTTGGATACATCAGGTACTTAACAGGCAACTTTGTTTTATTATTATTTTTGTTGTTAAGCATGATCATTAAAGTGTGTCTGTTTTAAATATACTTTGTATACAAATTGTATTTGATTTAACATAAAAACTTAACCCAAACTTAACTTAACTTAAATTTGGCACACCCAGGGGTGCTGATTATCCATTTTTATTCCAGTTAGACCTGAACTAATCCAGTTCAGTCCCCTAAACAGCACATAAATTAAAAACTATTTAATTTAAATTTTCTTTGATGATGAATACATTATGTCTTGACCTTGTCCCACATATGTATGATCCCGTGGAAAAAGGTTTGGGCACAAAACATAGAGGAAAATATAAATACTGCGTTCTTATATCAGTATTAAATTTGCTGAAAATAGCTCATTAATATATAAACTGTGTTCAAAACTACTACAAATGAATAACATGCAAGAATAAAAGTAACATCATCAGGATAACACATAGTTTGTATGTTTCGCCACAGGGCTCGATTCTATGAGGGTTCGGACCTGGTCGCAGACACAGGAGTCATCATCGACACGAGCATGAGAGGAGGCAGACTGGGAGTGTTTTGTTTCTCTCAGGAAAACATCATCTGGTCTGATCTGAAGTATCGCTGCAATGGTAAGTGTTTTTCAGCAGAATATTATAATATAGTTATAGGCATAAACATGTTTTTAATATTTTCAATAGACACAATTCCTGCGGATTACCAGGATCTCCATGGTCAAAATACACAGTGAGGTTACCACAATTTGAGACAACGTGAAGGCTACATCACTTCTATGAAAGAGCATTATCTTGGTATTTCATGTATTACTTTATGCTCAGGTTAACTAATGCACCAGCAGCTTTATTTCTTTCCTTTTGTAACAAATCTCAAGTTTTACATTCATGCTGAATATTAAAAATACATTGTGTTCAATAAATACTCATCCATATTTTATAAAAGACCCTTTGTGTGTATGAATAATGTCTTTATCATTATTGATCAAATGCAAGACTGTTCATGATTTTATTTTATTTTTTTTATTAAAAATGAATATGGTAACAGGTACAGTATTTGGTAAACACATCTTTGACCTATTGTATGGCTGTATTATGTAGAGCACCACAGTTTCTATATCCACTGAGATCAAACTATTGGTTACATGGATGCATTTTCAGTTATAATGTAACTGTAACTTTAATTATGATTGAAATCTACAAATAACTTAAAATAAAGCCTATTAGTGTGGTTAAGTCAGTCAAATTAGAAGCTTGCACAATATATACACAATACAATAAAAATGTATAACTTGTGAATATATGAATGTCTAAATTCAATTTGGCAGTAAAATCAACATCCAGTGTTGAATAATTTAAAATACAAACACTCTTGCTACATGATTACTACCTGTAAAAGCCACATGTAACACAGTAAAGGCAAAAGGCTGTTGACACTGCATGAAAACTTATGATCTTACACGTCAGACTTCCTTGATTTTTTAAACACAAACATGTTTGCTAACCTGTACTTTGGTAAAAGATGGTACTATGTTAGTGTAGTTTTGACAGGTCATCTAAAAAAGCACTGCCTTAAACAGCTGACAACAAAGTGTACAGGTGATGAGGAGATTCCTTCAAAAAGATTAGGCTCAAAAGGAGCACAGGTAAATCCAAAAACATATTCACAACACAGGTTTTCTAATATAAAAAGCTTTGCATAGAAACATCTACAAAAGGGCACAATAAAACAAGCATAAACAAATACAGGTTTAGATTAACCTGAGCTTAAACAACTTCAACAACATCCAATTACTGAATGAGTTTCCTTCACAAAGTGGTACATAAAGACACTCAAATACCTCTTAAGCTCTTTTGTTTTTACATGTAAAAACAATGGTTTGATAAAGTTTGAGATGTCAGGCAATTTATAAAAAACACATGATGAAAAAAGCAAAACCAACAAAAAAAGGTACAAAAAAATATGAATGAAAGTAACAAAAACTTTAAGAAGTCAGTGGTAGTAAGAATAGGCAGAAATAATAGAAATAACAATCAAAGTATTAGCTTAACATAGCAAATACTAGAGTAAGAATCAAAAGGCAATAGTCCACTTGCAACACTGAGGGTAGTGTCGGGTTGTGTTTTAAGGTAGGTCGAAGTTTGAGTTGCAGTGGTCCCTTGGTGGCTCAGCCTGAAGCCTACAGTCTGGTGATGGGAGAATCAGCAGAGGCTGATCCCAGAGTGAGGACTAGGTCCTAGGCTTCAAAGCGTTTTGGGCAGATCATGGGAGCTATGAGAGTCCCCATGTAGAGGAGCAGACAGACCCAGCTCGACACCATCTTTATCCAGAACACAGACTCGCTTCCGTCCAGAAGCTTCTCGATCTTGTGCCCATCGTAGCTACAAAACAATGAGGGCATTATGTCAGATGCAAAAGACAGTTACCTTTAAAACTTATTTTATAAAATAAAAAAATCATGCACCATATGAAAGTGACATCCCAAGAACTCGCCTAAAAATACATTAGAACAGCACAGTCCCTTAATACTTTCAAGGTTATTGAACACTGGTCTACAAATAACAAATTAATAAAAAATGTCTTATAATAGGATGCCCCCAAATATGACCTGCAGTATATTTTATTAAATAATCAGATAATAAAAATTTGTTTAAAATAAATAATAAAATTGACCAAACTCATTCAACAAAACTCCTATATGGTTTTGTTGACACTGATTTAGTGGGGAAAGATATTAAAAACTGAAAGCAGTGAGAATCTCTGCTCTGACAAAATTTGTAATTACTTTATGTATGAAATAATACAATTTGTGCATAGCAGTTATTTATCTCTTTTAATAGTACTCAAAATTATATTCTAAGGTCAACTGTGTTTTTTATGTTTATAAAACACTTACTGAAACCAATTGGTGGCCGTCATCATAACGTACAGAGAGCCAAGAAAAAAGACAAAATGGAAGTAGGAATAGCTGTAGATTGTCCTTTCGCGCTCATCGTACATCACATTCTGGCCTGAACCGGTCTTTTCCTCATCAAACTCATCTGTAAGAAAAAAAAATATATACATATTTATCTTGCTGACATAGTTCCATATCTTTCCAACAGGGGGCGGTGTGGTCCTGCTCTAAACTGCACGCAACATCTGGCACGGCTTCACTGTCCCACTGTTCACATAGTAACAGTGACATCATCTGCGTTTGCTGACCAATACTTTCTCACTATCCTCCGTCAGGCCAAGGAATAGCAATGAGCATAGTCTTCTGCATGAGCTGCCAGCATATTATAGCAAATGCACTTAGTCTAGTCAATGACAACAACAAAATGTGCACAAGGGTGAATGATCTGACTTTGCTCACCAGTGTCATCTCCCAAACAGAAACAGCAACGAGCTCTCTGAAATAGAAAAAGAGTATAATGTCGTACATAAAGGCCTTGTTAAATTGTTTAACATAGGCTACTGCTTTTAGATCTCTGACCTCACTCTCTGGCTCACTGTTTCTGTAAACTCGCAGCGCAGCAGAGCTTCTCTTGGTGGTGGATGTCAAACTAGACAAGAAGAAAGAAGAGGGGAAATGGAAAAAATATCAGATGAGGAAAGTTAGGTCACTATTTTCCACTAATTAGCAGTTTCACATTGCTAAAAAAGACAAACGTTTCCATTTGAAAAGTAACGAAGATGTGATACGCATGTCGACAGTGACAGAAGAGGCTCACTGCCCACAAACCCGAAGGTTACTGGTTAGATCCTAGAGCAGTACATACACTTTTAAGATTTGCCAATGAATTTGACAAGATAAATTATTTAATAAAGTGTGAAAATGTAAAACAACTTTTAGTATCAAAGGCAAAGGATATATAATTAGAAATGCATGTAGGTAAATGACACAAACAGTGATGAAGATGATTAGTAAAAGCATTTAAATAAACATATATCAATAATTTTTGTGTTTTACCATGAGTACAGGACACAGGCAAACAGAATAACAGTTCCAATCCCGGTGACGATCTTCCTCTCACTCTCAGATTCAGAGAATCCAAAGACACACACTGTTTGGTTTCTCCCATCAATCTCCAGGACTGCAGAGACAAGAAAACGAGACACATCGGATTAATGTGGAAATAGTGGAAGTCGTGTAAGAAGGAAGAGATTGTTCTGGCTGTACTACGCTGAGAAAAGACAACCAAGAAGAACCTAAAGTAGTTCTTAGTTTATGATTGAACTCTGTACTTACTTTCTTTTGGTTTGCTGGAGAAGGCTGAGAAAGTGAGGTACATCACATAGACACTGATTACTCCTGGCTGCAGCAGGCCTGATGTGGGCTGCACTGTAAGAAAAAACAAAAACAAAAAACATAAAAATAACTAAAGTTGAGTCTCTACAGCTTTCTGTAACCAATGAAGCAATGTTTCCCTTACATTTCTGTATGCAAGGGGAAATGGCCAACATGGAGACAATGAGGCAAAGACTTCCATTGATGCATAAAAAGATTTTGTTGAGCGGACAGGCCTCATTGTGAGTGTAGAAGAGCCAGAGGAAGACCACAGCTCCCACTGCAGCAGTGAACAGCATCAGAGTCACGAAGGCCAAGGCTGCGTACCACAAACGATTGTGCTTCACCCCTGAACTCCTAAAGAAGGGAAGACAGGGACAAAACACAAGTCAAAAACATTTAGGGCAAGTTAAAAGTTAAAAAGTAAAGCAAAAACAGAAAAATTAACATAACTTTTGAAAGACGTTGACAGAAACCAATACCATTGATTTATTGTAGACTTAATGACACTTTAAAGGTTCTTAAGCAGTTTACCATCTGTGAGGGTCTGGAAAATGTTTATTTTTCACCAAACATCCACAATAGTCTACACATGTTGATAGCAGATTAATTTGGAAAGGGGGAGACAGTGTGCACACCACACGCATCCTGTGAAGCTACACAGAATAGGCCCGCTGCCAAGATTCCTTTTTCCAGAAGAAAACAACATGACTAACTCCTTCCACTCTGCTTCAGATACAAAGTCTTTTGAGAAGATCCCCCTCGCAATAGCAGATAAATGAAATAAATAAAAAAAACATGTTTTGATGTGCAAAGAGGTAAAATAAGGAGAAAGTAATAATATGACTGTGCTCACCAGTTTGTGTTCCACCTGTGTGCAAACTCAATCAACAACATGAGCTGGATGAGAAGGAAAATAAAACCTCCACCAGCTCCCACATATCGCCAAACTGAATGAAAAATACACAAATTAATATGTTTAAACAATCGTCATTACATTGCCATAGTCCCAAATATGTATATATAATTGAAGAGTAAAATTTAGTTTAAATAAAAAGAGCTTTATAATTACCTTCCAGAAATGTTTCCTGTTCAGGGATGAAGAAGGCTCCAGTGCAGCACAGCACCAGCACAATGAACTTAATCAGCCAAAATCTGACCACAAAATACGGAAATTAAGTCTACGCTGTGAATACTCAAAAGTTGACACAATAAAGTATTTAGGCACAGTATGTTCAATGTGATTTACCCATTATGTATAGCTGCCCTGCATCCAGTGCTGTTGTTTACACGTATGGTGAAGAGGGCGAAAAATAAGAAGAAACAGGCCATTCCAAAGCACATTTTATAAACCGCCGAATAACCAACCAGGGTCTGGCAGTTCTCACCGACATTCAGCTTTTCACACACTGCACTGTAAAATGGGATCTGGAAAAAAGATGTCAAATATTTAACAGATTAGTATCAAACTGTGTGTGTATTGTGTGTGGCCTTATTATTGGCCTCAGTTAGAAGCATGTGGTGCAGTGAAGCGTGCCCTGATGAAGTAAAGCCAGTGTGAAATGTGGTGCTGCGTGCTACAGTCTTATGGACCACAGCCATTATCAAGTCAAACTCCAAATTATTTAGCCCCTACAAGAGATCACATTCTTTCTGCATTCATTTGAGCAACATCATTAACTAAAGGCCCTTTATCAGAGATACAGCAGATTCAACTGTAAATAGGTCAAGGCTACAGCAGGAGACTCCTGTGGACAGGACAGCCAACAGGAGAAGAGATGTGCTGATGGTTAATGGCAACACAAAGAAAGCTTTGACGCTGTCGGTAACACACTGGAGTGGGATCAAACACACGATAAAAACTTTGATTCTTCAAAACACTGAAACATTAAAATGAATGTAGTTAGTATAAAACACTGTGTTATCAGGCATTTCACAATGTTTTAGACTCAGTGCTGAGTGTCAAGGTTCTAAAGGAGAGAAAAGAGGGAACAGACAGTGACCACAAGTCCTTTCGGAGCTTTCTCCTCTACAGGCTGTTCAAGGGGCCTTACATCTGGCTGTCAATGTACACAGACAAAAGCACAGATGAATAAATTAACCGCCTTTTGTGGGCGAGTCCAACATGAGCTACAGAGAAGACTCGGCCGTGTCCAAACACAACAAGAGAGACAAAGGATGTCAGGGAATTGTTGTGAGCTTTAGGAAAACACAAGTGGTTCAATGGCACAGTGCGAGTGACAAAGTTAACCAACATGCATAATGATAATGATAAATATTATGCACAACATGCTGGAATATATTTGGCCAAGTTCTTCTTATTTACTTATGTTTCAGTTAAGATGGTGGAAGTCATGCCGATGTGAGGAACCAAATGGATTGAGTTGTCGTCACCATAGTGTAGTACAGGCTAAAGCAGATCAGAACATGGAGTAAAAAGCCTGTTTTGGCGTCTTTGTCTCATGTAGAGGGCCATATTAGCATGTCCATGGGTTGTGATTAAGAAGGAAAGGGGCCGGCTGCTGTAAATCTGTCCAGAAAAGACCAATGCTCTCAGACGCACAATGACTGCTCTTTTAGCCCCGGCATCCCACTGGGGCCAGTATATGAGCACAACTCTGCAGCAATGTGTCGGGACTTTTGTGTCTGGGTGAACCTCCACTCGTGTTAAAATGCACATCAGATATTGTATTAAATTATTACATTATCAACAAAAAAGATGGTTGCACAGTCTTGCACTTGAATGTCTCACAATGTGTCTTTAGATTTTTTTTATGACATATTTTTGCAAGGTACATCGTCTAAAGACTCAGTTACCTAGGAAACAAACCTTAAATCCAAGATCCTATAATTTAAGCTTTTGCCAGGTCACAGGACTACAGCCCTACGAAGTTAAAAATCTAGACTTGATATCATATACTACATACTCACTCAATTGTACTACAAAAACTTTACACAACAATGCAGTGTGGTATTTGACATATTAAAACCTACGTGTATTTTTAGGGCATCCTCCACGGTGGGTGACATCATGATGACACAAATAACGGTGACCAACAGGAAGTAGAGTGCGTACATGAAGCGCGTTCCTGTCGACTGTTTGATGTTGGGGCAGCATTTACAGCAACAAGAGCAAGCAGCAGAGCCACAGCAGCAGGCCAGCTAAACACAAAAGAGACAGGGCATATGATGAGTATAGTAGAGATCTTGTCATTTAATCATTTAGTACATTCATCGGTTGATGGTGTCTTAGTCAAGAGAGTTTGGGTTTTTTTTATTAGTCATTGTCAACTAATGATTTTATGAGGATTACCGTATTAAGTCTCTCCGGAGTATAAATCGCACCAGCCAAAAAGTGCATCATAATGAAGAAAAAAACATATATAAGTTGCACTGGACTATAAGTCGCATTTTTTTTACGCTAACGTAACACATTTATATTTCTTCAGCTACATGAGGCATAGACAACGAACTGAATACGTGTCTGGTGTGTTAATGTAAGATATTAACAGTTAATCAGATAACTAAAGTATAAAAACAAGCTAAAAAGTTTACTCTCAATCACTCTCCAAATCACTAAATCCATTGAATTCTTCATCCTCAGTGTCACTTTTGAACAACTCTGCCAACTCCGGAGGTAGATGCCGCTTCCTCTTCTGCGTGGCTGTAATCAGACTCAGCAGAATACGATTTTCTTTTAGGGGGCATTTTTGTTCAGTCTTTCTCAGATGTCTTTTAAATTACCGTAATGTTGAAATTGTAAATTTTCAATGGTACAGGAGTAGTACCTGCCTACCTACCTACTTACTTACTTACCTACTTAGAGCGCCCTCGCGCGGTTGTCAGTGTGACAATAACGAAGATGTGAAATTATATATTTTAATGATTTCACATATAAGTCGCATCTGAGTATAAGTCGCACCCCTGGCAAAACTATGAAAAAAGTGCGACTTATAGTCCGGAAAATACGGCACAAGGATTTATAGCAGAACTTAGATGACATGGAGTGAGTTGGCTGGAGATTTGGAAGTGACTGGACAGTTTTATGGATTTTCAATTATAAAGATACTATTTGTTAGAATTTCTCCTTATGCATTGTTTTTGCAAGAGTCCTAATAATTTTCAGAGCTTTTGCCAGTGCCACGTTACACACTCTTTAGGTCAATTAATCAACGCCCAGAGCACGTCTTTAGTCAACCTGGAGTATAGTGTATAGTGTTTGGACTGAATCAGCAAAAATGTCTTTTAAACATGCACTTATCCCTATTCAAATGGCTCTTTCGGCATCCACACCCTGGTGAACACAAATCTAATTTATTTACACTTACCTTCTGAGTCAAGCCAAGTGAGACCCTGTAATTAAATAAACTGCCCCTCAAATAATATGTTTAAGTTACAATGGTCTGATGTTAAATCTGGTTGTTCCTCCAGACACAATTATAGGAAGTAGATACTGCCAAACTGTGACTGCTGAGTTCCTTTTTGTTTCTAAATCAGAGAGCTAATATATGTACATAATCTTTCATAAAACAGATCTTGGGACAGCGGACAGCAATACAGTGTCTTGTTGCTTAGTTCTCACGTAGCAGAGTCCCAAAACATAGGTCCGAGTTCTATTTACAGGACAAAGGATAATTATATGTTTCACCATTTTAAACTTTTCCAGAGATACCCACCCACGTCCGGAGAGCCCAACCTTTGTGGTGGGAGGTGAGAGCAGTGGAGGTCCTGACCACAGTATCCTGACGTCTAGCCTGACAAACACTTAAACTGCATGAGAGCTGAGACAGCTGTTCAAGGCTATGGATAAAGTGGTTCAAAAATGACAACAAGGTGTTCCTTTCCCAGCCAACTTATGATAAATCTTATTTTTTTGTGTATCGTGTGTGGCCTTGTTATTGGCCTCAGTTAGAAGCATGTGGTGCAGTGAAGCGTGTCCTGATGAAGTAAAGCCAGTGTGAAATGTGTTGCTGCATGTTACAGTCTTATGGACCACAGCCATTATCAAGTCAAACTCCAAACTCTTTAGCCATAACATCAACTATAGGCCCTTTATCAGATACAGCAGAGGCAACTGGAAATAGGTCAAGGGTACAGCAGTAGACTACTGTGGACAGGACAGCCAACAGAAGGGATGTGCTGATGGTTAACAGCGACACAAAGAAAGCTTTGACGCTGTCGGTGACACACTGGAGTGGGATCAAACGCACAATAAAGGCTTTGATTCTTCAAAACACTGAAACATTAAAATGAATTTTCTGACAATTGGGAAAGTTACTTTCATAAATATGCTTCATGCTAATACAAATGTGAGTGGTTTTAGCACATTACCAATTCATGACAGAAAACACTGACAATTTGAACTCGGAGCAAACGCAGCTTAACAGGATAATCCATTTGCTTTGTCTCAGCAGCGCCCACATGTTTCTCTCAATGGACATTTAATTAACCGCATCACACTGCAAGTACGCGAGAAAAAACAGGGCTATTTAGGACGAGAGGGTGTTTAGATTTCATTAGTTAGGGGGTGTTTCACTGGAGGACAGCACACAGCGAGGGGCCCAAGTGCAAACTCGGTAGAACGGATGGGAGGGAGGGGAGACAGGGGCCAATGGGGCATCCAAAAGAATTCCACCACACATGGATACAAAAAGAGTATCCATGGTAATCCAGTGACCCTATACCACTCGAGGGCGCGCACATCCACTCCGCTACAGCACGCACCAACAAGCCGACAGGTGGTCACCATGTCTGCTTTGTGGCAGGCTCCTCTTTCAACCACATACGGTCCACCCAAGAACAAAATGCATGGGACATTCAATGAGCCACTGAAAACGTTTAACCCACTAACTGGCCTACTTTAGATAGCTCAGGGTTAGAAATTTAGACTAACATCCAGTTATAAATGCAAATTACTATATTAAAAGGTTTTACTTGTGTCAATTTTAGTCTCGGCTAAACGTGAGTGCCTAGAAACTACTTCTTTTTTAGGTGTATCCCAAATATGTATGTTTATTAAGTACTAGTTTGAGATAAGGACATGAGCTGAGAAATACATCATATAATATTCAATAAATTTTTTTTTACAGAGGACTGGCTATAGATGCTCAGTTAAAAAGACCCAATCTGATAATTGATGATTGAGAATTACTGAACTGACAACCCTAACAGACATACATACACACAAAATCAATGATTAAAAAAGTACTTTAGTGACATGTTCTTCAACACAAGTCCTTGAAATGCTTAAACTCCTATCCTGTGCAATATTGTGCAGCTCTAATAAAAACTTTTCTTGTGTCTTCATTCTGTGGGAGGGTGCCACACTGACCACAGAGGGCCCTTCCCTAAAAGACCCAGGAGTCTCTATGACGCTATGGCTTGTCCATTATTTTCTCCACTTTTTCCTTACAAATTTGTCGCTATAGACACCAGTGCTCCCTTCCAACTCAGAGGGCTGTTTCTCTAACACAAAGCCTCAATGGGGAATCATTTGTACTTAGAGCCAATGAACGGGACACAGTGGAGAGAGAAGCCTGAGGAAATGAAGGCCGTGTAACCAGCCAGTCTTTTCTCATATGTCCTTCTTGGCTTTGTCCACATGTTGAAACAGCTGACTATAATCCACAAGCACAAATTACTTACACTGAACTCAGCTATACTGAAAATTACTGTCCTCTGTTATTGATGCTTCTATAAAGATTGGTGAAATTATACAACAGGAAGTTGTGCTTAGCCCAAATCAAACATGCAGTGAACATTGAGCGCACAGATCCACACTGTTTATGCAAATCAAACAGTATGGCGAAATAACAGTCACAGTCTGGAAACTTGGTCAACAATATACCAGTACTTGGTTGGTTGCAACAATTTGCAGTCTGATTTAGACTTAGTACATTAGACCCAAGACAAAAGATAAGGGAACATTGGGGAAATGTACTAAAGCTAATTAAAAACATTAAAAACAACACTCAAGACGTTACATTTGGGGGTGTAAGATTAATCAGTAATTTTGAAGATAATTTATGTTGCAATATAATAGTAAGAAGTCTGATAAAAATGAGATTTAAAAAGTACTAAATTGTGATTAAAAGTTAATTTGATAAAAAATGTTGGCTGTTTATGTCACATTAAAGCCACAGTATGTAACTTCTTGCCATTTTTTTCTTCATTATGTATTTTTTATTGCATTGGAATGCATGTGTTCTTATTGTGAGTAGGCTCTGTGCAGGGCAACACGCCACCGAGCTCACTGTGTCTCAAAGCAAAACAGTCACTTTTATTAAAATTGTAAAACATAAAATAAACAACCTATTCAAATTCAAATTAATAAAAATAAAGACTACTCAATTATTTTTATATGTAGAATACATCAATTTGTGGTGCTGTTTTAATATTTATTAGGCCTCAAAATTAGCATTAGCTTTAGCATTGAGACACAAACATCTCTCTTCCTAAACACAGAAGTGTCCTCCGGTGAAGTATTTTGTGCAGTGTTTAACATGTTGTCAGTGACATCCACCTGCAGCTTATTATTCATTTTAGAGTGACTCGGCAAAAACCTCATAGAGATAAAATTGGAGAGGAAGTAGTGAGTGACGCCAACAGTGATGTTGCTGGGTGCTACTGTGCATGGAGCCAATTGGCCAGGAGGAAGGCGTCCTCCAGCTTGTTCCCATGGAAATGTTGTTCCTTTGGCTATAATATTCCACAGTATGGCATAAAACATATCCATGGATAATGTTCCAAAGTATGGTTAACTTTCTATTTCCGTAGAATCATGCAGTTGTCTTTTCACCTCTAGAAGTTACACAGGCTACTACCACTTTAACTTTACTTTCTCATAATAATTGCAAGACAAAAATTGGACAACAACACAAACTACAAATTACTTAAATTACAGTGCATTTGGATAAACTAAGGATAAATGTTGTATATGATGTTGTGTTGTTGAGGCATCGACAGAAATACAAGTAGAAAGAAAAACTCCTTAATAACGACAAATGCTGGATATTTATCTCAGTGAACGATAGTGGGGGAAAGGCTTAGACACACCCTTACATCTCAGATTACAACAATGCATTTGCTGAAGAGGGTGTAGTGAAACCAGTGATGAAAAACCACATACCACAAAAAGGATTGGGAATGAAAAAAGTTAAACAAGCTTAAATATCTCACATAACATACTTATTATATGCACCAACCTAGATCTGCAGCATTTGGCCTTGTGTTGTGATGGACAGGTTCACCACTGTCTGTGTACATAACAGAAATGTATCACTGCTCTGTT
>KN471637.1:41990-58490 GCA_000787095.1 Periophthalmodon schlosseri
TAAAGCCCCTAGCAACAATCAACAAAGACCAATGAGCAGAATAGTGGAATCAGAACGAAGAACAGAAAAACGAAACAAAAGATACCAAGTATAAATATTGCAAAAAAAAAAGAAACTAATAAAATAAAATAGTGATTTGGTTGGTTACAATCACGACTCCACAAAGACTGCAATTATTTAAGTAACACAATTTCCTCCACACACAACACAATCAGGTCTTTTTAAGTTAAAGTTTAAGTATAAAACTTAACTAACCCTGTAGTGCTCCAGTATAATTCTAGGCTTTACGTTGTATAGGACTGGACTGCCATTGGTGAGAACATTGGCACCACACTGAGTTGGCATTTCAGGTGGTTACATCATCTCCACATGAACATGTTGTGTTGGCAGACCATGGCATTTTTTCCGTCACACATCAGAAAGAGATAAGATTTAAAACTCAAACATCAATTTAATCTCTCTAGGAAATCCTTGGCTGTTGAGCAATGTAACTCTTGACGAGATGCATAAATTATTTTAACACTTGTCTACAGAGATTCCACTAAGGCCACATCATGTAATTAACACAGAGCTATGAGATTTATGTCTTTGTATTGCAATTGTGATGTGGAAAATATTTAAATCTAGCAGCTATAATAGCACGAATGACGGCATATATAATACAGGCTAACTTTTACTTTTGGTCAGGGTATATATTCTGCTGTCTGCTTTCAGGATGATCTGTAGAGCACCATCTTGCCCTAACCACTGTTTCCTGCCAAATATGCTTGTACTAGCTGTACTCCATCCAGACCTCCACGTAGTTTCAGTCTGTGCACAGTCAAATGCTCACAATGCTTAAAAAAAAAGTTCAATAATGAGTTACAGCTAAACCCCGGCTCACAACATGGCATCCATCACTGATCCCACTGTGAAATTACATGAGTCCTGCGCACACATCAAGCCAACTCCCATCTTCCAATCTGTCTCCAACTGTGTGCCCTCCCTCCAGAAAGAAAAAAGCGGCCCACACAACATATGATGAAGACATATGGGGGCGTAGTTAAATATTTGACATAGGTCTACATGTGTGACATATATTAAGTTTTTGAATTGGAAGTTAAAATCTGAAGAAGTCATTAAATTCTGAAGTTGGGAAGTTGATATAAAAGATTCATACTGTAAGAGGCAGGGCAATGGCTGATGCTTTAATAATTCAGGATGGTGGCCGAGTACTTTCAGCCTAGTTTAATAATAAAGGCCAACAAATGCAGACTACAGATTTAGCAACAAAGGCATACGAAGGTATACAATAGTAGTGGTCATGTTTGTCCAAATTGGTCTGACTGGACTTCTTAAAATCAACATAAAAGATGGGAGTAGACAGTTAGCAGTCTGTCTGTTGTGGTTAAGTTAAATTGCAGGCTTTGTAATTGCTGGTCTACAGTCAGTCACAAAAAAACAGCTGACTTTTTTTTTATGCCTTTTCCATTGACTTGCTGGATACGGGATCTAACCTATTAGGCTATATGCTATTCCTGAGAGGGGAAGTAAGGTTGGTGATTGTTAATTCATTTTTTTTTTTTTTTTACAAACTGAGGGAAATTCAGAGAAAAGATTGTTAAGCAGAGGTCTGTAACAAGTCACATGGAAACCCAGTAGGCTAACAAAAAAGCTTTGTAAAGAACAATAACGAAAACAGATAATGTCCAACATATCGACGAGTTTTTTTGCCACACCCGAGTAATAAAGAGTGAAGACTTTAAGGCTAGAAGATCATTTTATGGGAACTACAGATTCACCGACAGAAAGTAAACAGTACAGTGGCGGCTTGACCTAGCAGCGCGAGCTCCACCGTGTTACATTGTGGCCAATCGTACGCCAAATTGTCGATAGATAACAAATAAAAGTCCTCGTCATGCTTACCTGCGAGAAACAACACGGCGTACACATAATGCTTCGTGCTGATTAAATTAATTCCGCTTCAAAAAACGATCTTTTGTTCCTACATAGATTTCAAAGGACTTCAGGGAACAACGCGCCTGGAGCTCGGTCTTCGTCAGCGGCTGGTCGCCCTCTCCTCCCGCTCTCCTCCTCCCGCCCCAGTTTCTCCTCCCACCGCTCATCAGCAACAACAAAAGCCATAAAGCCGCTACAGCACTATACATACTAAATACTTTATGGATAGCGACTAATAGCCTACAATAAATGACCAAATAGAACTGGATACGGTTTGTGACAAGTGATTTTTATTGTTCGAGATCACGTTGTGTAGCCTAAATAATAATGTGATGTCAAGTAAGACCGTTTCACGTTTACGTTTTTTTCTTACTGTCCTTTTCCCATTTAACAAAATAAGTCATACTTGTAGCTTCTGTAGAGGTAGACGATATTTTGGCTGGTTGCTTTAAGCATTGGGGGTAGACACAGTTTGAGTCAGATCCTCAGACCCTTGAAAACGAAACTCTAGATTTTGCCACATAAACCACCAAAATGCAATACATTGCAGGCCAGGTCTTTCACAAAAAAAAAAAAAATACAAAAATGCATTTATTTATTTTGTGCTTGTTTTTTGTCACTTCAATAGAAGTATTTAGAAGACGTCCAGAGCAGGGCCTTGGATGAAATGAAAGAACTAACTACAGTCTTTTCAAGCACTGGCCAGCAGCAGCAGGGCCTGTTCACATACATCAGGTAGGTGGACAACAATGAGTAATAGACAGTGCAGTTCTTCTGTGGAGGTTCAAGGTCCACATCTGATTGACGGGATTCATTCTGGTGAAAAAATCAATTTCTTCTTCATTGCAGCTGTAAAAAGACATGATAATAGTGAGTGTAAGTTTAGTTATACTGTACAAAGTGAGCAAGAAATAGTTTAATCATATGGTGCTATTTATAGCTTGCACAGTACACTAAACAGAGAGCTCAATATTTTCCAGACCACAAAGTAAAACCCTTAGAACCTCCCAGTCACACCAAGGACCTAGTTCAGTACAACACACCTCACCACTAAAGAGTATCCATGTGCTCTAACTTCATGATATTCTCAAATTGTGCAGCCAACACCCTCTGAATTACAAGCTTCCCTCAAGCAGTGATGCGGATTTATAGACTGGGGTGCAGCCACGAGAAGAGACGGGCAGGCCCACATTCAGTACATGCTAAATGTTAGTTGGGTCAATGTGGAATGTCTTAAAACTTCCAGCTTCTTTCAATTCTGCCTCAAACATGTGTGGCACAGACATACAAGACAGCTACTTGCAACATTTTAACACAATACACACTAACAATGAGGAGAATTCATAATTATTTTCCTCTGGTTTATCACATCAGGGATTATAATATCTTGGGCTTTAGGGTAAACAGACACATTACTCACTATTTACTGTCATACTTGTCTGTGCAATTTAGAGTCACCAATAATCCTAATAACACATCGAGTGGGAGTAAACCAAAGAGAGCCCACTGTAGTAATGAGAAGCTCTGTAGACTCCAAAGACCTGACCCAACCATCCAAGGCACTATCCGCTCTATACACAAGTAAATGCTGATTAGTAACCATGATAAATAATTACTTGTCTCTAGACCAACAATCTTCCTCTTGAGTCCAACTGTTTCCTTTTCCCTCAGGGCTTCTACTGAGCAATTTGGTCTTGGGAGTTGTGGACCTGGAGTAGGACCAGGCCGATTACTGAAGTATCTCATCTTTAAAGCCTATGGGACATCAGACAGTAAGTAAATGGATTATCAAATTCACATTATGTATGGTAAGCACTGTGATGAAAAATATTTATTACATTTAACAAGAGCAAATAGATTACCTGTGTGGCTGTTGTTCTTGTTGATGGATTAAATGTAAACAATCCTTGTAACAGTTCAAGTAGGTCATCTCCAGCAGCACTGAATATGTGTTCAAGCGGTGTACCAGGAAATATTTTAAAGCACACATAATCTGGTAGGCAAGTCATTCCCTGTTGAAAGATATGATACATATGCTTAACAGGAATGATTTAACAAAAAGGTACAAAATGAAATATAATAATCTGACAGGCCATGTCTCTTCTGTGGGAGTGCCAAGAGCCTCAAAGATCTTCGTTAATTGGTCGAGATCAGAGTCTCCAGCGAGAAATGGTATCTATAGTTGCATAAATAAAGTCTAGTCAGCATAAATATAATGAGACCATCAAAGGTTGTGTGAATATGAAGCAACTTAATTACCCGAAGTAGTAACTCTGCCAATATGCAACCCACTGCCCACATGTCAACACCTACACCATACATTCTAGCCCCAAACAGGAGCTCAGGCGATCGATACCATCTGGAAAAAAATTGAGATCACCATAAAAAACAATACAATAACATAAAACAATAATAACCTTTAACAGTCATTGCAATCTAAGGGCAATAACCAGTATAATAAATAAATAAATAAATAAATAAACAAATAAATAAATAGGTTATTATAATATAATTAATTCCTATTTTTGATGTTATAGAGACCTGGTAACAACTTGATGTGTGTAGATTCTGTTTGGACTGCCAAAGGATTTGGCCAAACCAAAGTCAGCCAACTTCAACACTCCATTTCCATCTAACAACAAATTATTTGGCTTCAGATCCTACGCAAACAGAAAAAACATGATTTTCTGTTATGTGAACATTTAAATGAATATAGAATTTAAGAGTCTTACTCTGTGAAGGACCCAGTGATGATGCATGTACTCTAGTCCCTGAAGTGTCATGAGGATGTATGCTTTGATGTTGGCTGGAGTCAGGACCAAGCTGGTGTCTTTTATAATAACCTAAAGACAACACAATAAGTCTGTATTTCTCAGTGCACTACATTAGGTAATTCAACTCTCTAATAAAAAAGCACAGCTAATCTAACAAGGCAATTTTGTATGGGGTTTCTATGCAGCTAACAGAATAACAGTTTATTATGGATGCAAAATTCTAGCGGCATTTTCAATGCATCAACTGCTTTAGACACATTTAACAGTCAGAAAAACATACAAGAGAACCTTTGTAATGACATTTTACCTCTAGGTCTGTCTCCATGAAATCAAATACAAGACTGATATTTGATTTGTGACCAAAGGCATCCAACAACTGAAACAGAAAAACATTTCAGAGTAATTTCATTATCTGCGCACATAGTACATTTACTTTGAGCAGCATAAAACAGATAAAAAATAAAGAACAAATGTGTCATGTACATCATTTACCCCAATAATATTTTGATGATGCAGCTCTTGCAGTAGTTTAATCTCTCGTAGGGCAGTCCTGTTGATTCCTGCAAATTACATGGACATGCGGGTGTGACTTGAGCCTGCATCTCAAATGTGATTTTATAAAAGGCTGATCAGTGTGATAGTTACCATCTTTAGCCTCAGTCCTGTGACCAACTTTTATCTGTACAGCAACACAAAGAACAATGCTTGAACTGTTTATAAAACATTAGTGTTCAGTTATATCATAAGACAAACAAGGTTATTTTTTTACCTTTTTAATGGCAACGATTGTGTCAGTAACTTTGTCTCTAGCTTTGTAGACTGTGGCAAACTAAAGGAGATGGAGAGATGCAAATCACGCATGGACAACGCTTTGTTGACACTGACAACCAGCTAACACTTAGCATTAGCATTAGCATTATGGCAGGCTCATGGCATAATGCCACAAAACGCTCGGGAAATCATATCATGTTGTAACTGAATATTTTCGGTCATTGTTCGTTTATTGATATTAGCTCACCTGACCCTCTCCGAGAAAGTCCAGCTTCTCATACCGCTTGGCTCTGGATTTCACATCAAGAGCCATGCTAGCAGCTTGTATCTGCTCTTTCTTTCCGGTTTTGTTAAAGGTCCTTTATTACTTTTTCCGGGTTATTGTTTCTCATATTAACCAATACTGCCATCTACTGGGCTACTTGGTTCAATACCATTAATTACAGATTGATTAATCTGATGTGGGTTAGTAGTATTATAGATTGTTTGCTTTCTGTAGTTTAAAGTGTTTCAATATTGAGCACAGTTTTTGCCATCTACAACCACTGAAAACTTTTTTTTCTTTTGTCAGAAATATCTTTTGGAGTGAGTTTGACACTTGCCTGACTACTGGGACTCCCTGCTGTCAGTTAGGGAGATTTTGTGATCCATGCACTGTTGAGCACATCTTTACATCGCATCTCCATACACGGCATACCCCACGTCCCACTGGATTAGGCATGGCTCTTCTCCTCTGACCCACTACGCCCCCAGTACCACACTCACACACAGACTTACACACCAGTGACTTTCGGTCCCACTTTTAGCTTGACAAGAGAACTGTGAAGGATAAGCAGGCCTAATACACCCCTCTTATTCTCCTCTCAGAAAGCATGCACCCTGCACCCTGACAGCTCACAGACTGACAGGACCGTATGTGTCCAAGCAACCATGAAGACAAGAGAAAATACTGTCTTTTCATGTCAAAGATAGAAGTCTACACACCCACCTACAATAAAATCACAAGAAATGCATGTATTTGATAATATATTTGCTAATATATGTCACATTACCAGATGGCAATGCTGTCAACCCAGTGTGTGCTTTCTGGGGTGAAACCACAGTGCTGTTTATCAAAATCATAGGAAGTGGGTGTTTTTGTGCAAGGACGGTTCGCACAACCACATCCTGCCACAGGGAAGAACTTCAAATGGAAGACTATTCACATGGTCTACTGTAAACAAGTGCAGACCAGGTGGCTAATAGGCTACATAGGCCACACATAGACTTTCTAATACACGGCATAATCATTTAGGTCATACAATTTAGACACAAATTTATAACTTGTATGGTAGTATTGACTGTGTTCCCAAATATGAGGTAAACATGTTCAGATCAAATTTTACTTTAATTAAATTAAATTTTACTGATAACAATTGTAATGCAGATTTTTTTTTTCTTAATAACAAATTTAAGATTATTTGCTTATACTGCAAAAATCTTGTACATATCACCCATAACTGCCATTATGTCATTTTGTCTTGGTGTTTTGTTTCGCATCTTACACATCTTTATTTTGATTTACGATAACAGATGATTTTTTAGAGAATATAGTTGCATGACAAAACTTTTTTTTACATGTGCCCATAAACTATTAAATTATTAATTAAATTATTAATTATATCAATAGATATAATATGTAATATTTAAATATTGATATGTCATGATAAAATGTAAGTCAATCATTTGTAACCCTTTACTCCCATCCACCTTGAGAAAATGATTCAGCATAAGCAGGTCATTGCTGTATCATGCACCTGCTGTACATGGCTGCTAATGGGAAGGTCTTTCTGTTCAGGGGGTTTTTCTGTTTCATTCTTTCACTGCTCAAACTGAATAAACACAGCTGCATCTGACCACATGCACAGTTAGAACACAACAGGATGTGTTCGGGTGGATATCTGAGGTGTGAAGTTTAGACAAAACCACCACAAATGAATACCGAATTTTTGTGTATTTTGTGAAGGACTGTTATATGCAAAACGCATGAACAGTAAATTTAAAACGTGTGAACTTCTCTGGCTCTGGCTATGGTGCGATTGCAATCACATAAACAGTTTTCTCTTATAAGACAAAACACTATAATTGGATTTTTATTTTCATTTCAGTATAGCTTGTTGTTTAGTGTTTAAGTCACAAATGTCTTGGATGAGAGCCGCAGATTATGATCAGACGTAGAGGTTATAACCTACATACTGCGTACTAGGTACTTTCATTACGCACATTCCAGACTAACTGAGTCTGGTTGTATTTGTACAACACGATCATATGACCAAACAGACAGTGATGAAAAACAATTAGGAGGATCCTTGTGAACTGATGCTGACAAATTAGTTTCAAGAAAAAAAAATTCCAGCAGGGCTCTCCAGATAACCTGCTCTTTTGGATTTAAGTAAGTAAACAAAACATGGAACATACAGAAGCCTAACATATTCATGAGAGGAACACCTCACTCAATTCAGAATTCTGTTTTTGACCTATTAAAGCTATGGCTATGGGATTGGTTTTGATTGACTACTGAACAGCTTCTTTCAGTGTAGATGAGGTTAAAAAAAGGTGGCTTTCATTTCGGAGTTTTTCGTTTCGAGCTTTGGTTTATCCTTTTCCTGTCTTACTTAAAATCTGGTTTTGGTCTAGATTGTCTCCCTGAGTAAAATGTAATGAATCAGAAATTATCTGAAACTGTAAGGTCTCTATTGGTTTCACTTCATGACTGATACTTTGAATTTTACTCTGTCTTACACCTTGAAGGACCTCACACGACCTGCATGACCTTCGAGTCAAATAAGTTTTATTGTTGTTCTTTTCAAAACAGGAACCTAATCCTGCACTCACAAGACCAAAAGGCGTTTAAACTGGTCATCACTGTGAGGTAAATGAGTTGAAAGACCTGGCGATTTATAGTTTATCTAGAGTGTGTGACGAGCTGAAGATCACCTCCGTGCTGTGTTATCCAAGAAGTCATTTACTTCATTAACCCGGGCCGATCACTGCAGCCCCAGTAATCAACCTTGTCACACGTCCCATTAACTCCCCCTTCCATCAGCATGGGCCCTCTCCTCTTGCATCCATCTATGTGTAAGCAGCTCTCACTAAGCGCTCAGTAACATACACTTAAAGCATGTTCACTGTCTTGTGTTGCTGTTACACACCAATCTAAGTGTGTCTCCCTTACTGTGTGTGCTAACCTCATTAGCCCGGATACTCCCAGGGGTCTCTCAGCTCTGATGAACCCTCCCCTGCCCTGTGAGATTAGTGGACTCCTGGAGAAAAGCCCTTCATTGATTAAACGTGATTCTCTTCTCCCCACAATGTCACCCCAAGGTTAGTGTGCATCTTAAGTGCTCATACAAAACAGCAGTCCAAGTAGCTATATGTGGCTATATTTTTAATGTACATATATTACTACTATCTACGCTTTGTTCTCCCTCCTGCTTGCATTGTTCCAGTATCTTATTTGAAATATATTTGTCTAACTATTCTAATCACAATTTATGTAATTAATTAAAATATAAATCTCTACATTTATATAAACTTCTTTAGTAAAAATGTTTCTAAACTGGTCCTGGTTTGGTGCTGGTCTGGTGCTGGTTTGGTCCAGATTTGGTCCAGATTTAGGCCAGACAGGGCTGGTTTGGTCCTGTTCTAGTCTGGTTTTAGTCTTGGTTTAGTCCAGGTTTGGATCTGGCTTTAGTCCCAATGCAATATGTCCCAAAGTGTGAACACAGCCTATGTTTTCATACCAGTCCCAAGCTTTGATAAAAACAAGGGATCTAAACAGAAAGACTGCTGGTGTTAAGTAAGGGATTGCTTGGGGTATAGAGGTGAAAACATTTTTGCAAGTATTTGACAATGTGTTTCTTGTATCATTCATGAGCAAGCATTTATTGGCAGGTGAAGAATCTAGGGCACTCTGTAGTAGAGAGAGAGAGAGAGAGAGACTTAGGTAAATGCCACAATTGATTTTTTTTTTTTATATAGTAACTTGATGAACACGAATGATGCAGTGGATTTCCTGTAGCGGTGACTAGAGATGAGAGGATTATGGAGATATTTAGATCTGTCTCCCATTCCATCATAATTCAATATTTACAGTTTAAGCTGGAAAACTGCTCCCTCTTGGCTGCCGGTATCTGGTATCCATGGCAACAGAAGAGGAGAACGTGGTTGGTATCTGTTGTGCGTGTGCGTGTGTGTGTGTGCGTGTGTGTGTGCGTGCATGTGTGTGTGTGTGTGTGTGTGTAATGTTTACAGATAGACTGCGATTGATTGGTTGTAGGGGAGCAGCTGTTGAAACCTCACTCTCAGGGGTCTCTTTGTATTCTTGCACACATCCCAAATCAATAAACTTGCGCACATGACACAGGATTATTATTCAGTGTTTTAAAATGTCTGCTGCTTTTATCGTGTAATTATTATGCAAAGTGCAAAGTACATGTGGTCTTTACCTCAATAGTCCCTGGAGAGAAGTCTACAGTACATCAAATGTGTAGTCCTATATGTGCGAGGGGAAAAAATTTGTTTATGTAAATTTTTAGAAAGATCAAATTATTCATGAAAATCTCGATCTATATTCTATCTGTGATCTGGGTAGTTTTGAGACACTTCTGACCACTTCTAATGGAATTAAGAAATTGGGTTTTGCTAGTACAAATTTAAATCATTTACCAACTATACAAAGTCTAAATATGTTTACAAAAGGTTTCAGGAACAAAAATGAAAAACTCAATTTCTACAAAAACTTTGATGGAATCATAAACAATACAACAATACATCAAAAACCATTAAGAAATATTGACTATATATTATGTGAGTGGTACTCCGTGGCTTATTACAGGGCATCACACACAGTAAAATCAAAGTACTATGAAGGATCGCTGTTGACACTAGAGGAGAAATGATAGTAGAAAAAAAGATTTGCTGTGGCAGTGAAAACATGGCCGATAAAATTGACTCACAGCCCAGCTCGAGCAAACACACACTGTTGATTTGTGAGACTAGACGGTGTGCCACAGCGGGGGGAGCAAAAACAAAAACAGTGTATTTTAAAAAGTACTGGTTACATGTGGGAGAGCAAATTATTACAGTGTCTCCCAGTGGGTGCCTACAGTTAGACACTAGGGAGCAGCTGGAAGCCCTGGGACAGCACAAGAGAAAGGTCACCCTGACATCATTTGCATCTCTTGTTAATGTTAAATCAGGTTTAGATACAAGGAAGGTCATAGTTTGCATAGAGGCAGAAGGATATACTGTATTTAGCAACGATATGGCCGCCTATTGATGATATGTTTCCCTTGTTTCACACTCTATGAATAATCTGACCAGTGGGAAAGTACCAGGTCACACCTACACTTAACCTGCTGTTACTCAGGCCTCACTCACTCATATAGAGACCTGTTTCCTTACTACAAGCAAGAGATGTAACACATTATTCAAAAGCACACATAGTATCATAAATATCGATAGAGTTTTTTTTCTACCCTGTTTGAAGAATTCATGCAATATTAATTTGCTGAAAGTGATTAGCATATTTAGCCTGTAAGTGATATGAAGTAGCCTATAAATGTTTAATAATCAATAGCCTATGTGATCTACATACACCATCTACTCAGGGTTTCAGGGTCACACTGCAAATTCTAATGGCTTAAATTGCTCAAGATATGGATTTATCAAAACTGAATAATATAGCCTAATATAATCATTTTTGAAATGCAAATCTGGTGAAAGTTATAAGATAACAGGCAGCATATTCTTTATCATAATCAGTTCATTTGGCACATTACTTAGTGAAGTAACGGTGATAATGAAATTGAAATAGATCGTTCATAATTACTGTAGTAAGCTCCCATATGGCTATGGAGACGCGCTGCCAGGTGGAGGCGGTGTCGCTCCTCCTCTCCTCTCTAGTGCTGCTCGGGTCGGCCACAAGCGCTCAGTCTGCGGGGTGAGATCATTACCAGACAGCAGGCTCCGGGACCTGACATTCGCCGCGCTGAGAAGTGGAGAGACACACAGGCGGAGAGAGAGAGAGAGGGGGATCCTCCACCAATGCGACCGTCTCCCCGTGGACCTAAAGCCCAACGCGCGCTCCTGCCGCTGACATTTCCCCGCTGGATCTTGTCTTGTAGTCGGATGCGTGCTTGTTTTGACTGCAGTAAGAGCCCCACTCCTCCTCCTTTCGCCACCGTGTAGCGGATTTGCTCGGGATCTCTGTGCTGCGCAGTTTCCTGACTGACCAGCTGTATTGCGCGGCATCGGGCACCAGCCACAACTAACAAGAGCTTTCAAAAGATACCGAGCATTGGACAGAAGGACCAAGTTTTCCAAGTGGATTTTCTCCTTGCGTGCTTCTACCTTGTTTTTGACATCACGCTGCCTGCGAGATCCAGTTTTGCCTCCTTTTTCTTTCCCAAATAAACCGCTGACGCCATTTTACACATATTTCCAATCTCCATATATCGTGGCACCGTTTGACAGCTCCCCGGGAGAGTGTCATCTCATCTGTCGCTGGTGTAAAATGTGGCTAAATGGATTGTAAATGATCTTGATAAAATATTTACACGTACGAGCCGAGTGTGTGACAACATTAAACATGGGTAAGTAGCACCGCTCCAATGCCCACATTCCTCACCTGAATAATTTCACTCTATGTGTATTGGCCATATTGTGATCTGTGGATAGAGCTTGCCTTTTTACGCATGCCACAAGCTTTACTGCTACGCACGTACCATTTTATTAGCTCCAGTGATTGTTTCATTACCACGTTTGTAGACTCATGACAAAAATATGAACTAGACACATGCAGGACTTTCTTCTGTCTGTTCTTCTCGGTGTTTACACGCTATTACCTTGTCAATGTAATAAAACAGCTAATGAGGTCAATAGGATGCAGTGCCCACTAGTACACACTACGCAAGTATCCACTGATGTAGCCTGCTCCTGCACTGTTTCTTCTTGCACCAAATGTGTGTCTACTACTTCTCCATCATCAGTAGTGCAAATACCAGTATTGGGGCAGTAGTTCTGTTGTTTGACATGTGTACTTGCTTTCCTATTACTTGGTCATAAGTTTGGTTTTGCTGGTGCTATGCTAAGTATCTGCTGAAATCCACACCTGTGTCATGTTTTCCCATGTTTTCTCTATCACATTGCATTTGAATCACATAACATCCATGCCCCCTCTTGCATACCATTGGTTACTGGATGCCATAACTACCTCTCCACTCTGGCTGTTGGCAATGTATTAATCACTTGTGCCCGCAACACTGTGGAAAGCTGGGATGACAAGGTATGTGCCCATGACATGTTGACGAAAGTAGCTGTGATTGAATATAGACTGGGACTCCTACATACAAAATTGGATGATTTAGTGTTGTAAAGTGGTCCCTGGAATTGTAAATGTGTAACAAAACAAATACTATAAGAGGCTATTGCGAAAGGATTGACTGACTGTGTTCGATAAGTGCTTCTGGGAGATAATTGAGGTGATTCAAACGGTATGGAACCATCGATCTTGTCTTGTTAACAGGTTCCTAGGAGTCGAAACTCCAGCGGCAAAAAATTATTCAGCGGGCTAATAAACCTCCTATTAGGAAATTAGATCTCCGTACCACCTTTTAAATTAAAGCATGAGAAATTGATTAGGTGTATCCCCCTCTTTTTCCGTGGATGGGATAGCTGGGGTTGAAACAGGATCACACAGAGAAGGAGGAGGGAATGTGAATGAGATCCAAGGACAAATCTAACTGTTGGCAGGCTCTCTTAACAGAGTATCAGCTCTGGAGCACCTTTTGGCAGAGTACACAGGGGAGGGAGGGGGAACAGAGGTTGGTGAGGTGTGGGGAAGGAGGAAGACAGTTGGGGAGCTTTTTTTTCTTTCTTTTTTTTTTGCTGACAGCCATTTTGTGGATTCTGCAGCAGTAAAATGGTTTAATATTCATCTCTGTGTGCGGGTAGTTTGGTGGTTTGAGTGCTGTCTGGCATATGGCTCACTCAGAGGTGCACATAGCTCCCAGTCCATCATTTTACATTACAGTCTCAGCACACACATGGCATCTGCTTGCATGAGTGTCCTTAAATGTGTACGCGGCCCACCCATCACAGGTGTGTTCTATGCTAATACACATAATAATAACAGTCATTATGATCACAATAGGCACAGAGGGTCATTGTCAAAACACAAGGACTAAAAGCTTTCCAGTTTGACAGCCCTCTGTGGCCAGTGGATTTTACATGTCTAGAGAAATCCCCTTTAAATCTGCCTCGTTAAAGCAGTGTAAGTCCGTGAGGCTCTTCACATAGTTTTAAAGGTGTACTATGGAACTTTTAATGGAGGGTCCAACAACTACTTCTCTCTATGGAGATGTTATTGCCTGGAATGTTCCACAGTGGAGACAAGCAGTTGGGGCCACCAGGCAAATTTACAGGTCAAATCTTTGTAGAAGCACTCCCGCTCACAGTAAGAAAGTGATAAAAACACCTGTAATTCATTGAATTCAAGATAGATAAGTTTCATATCACACCATGGAACATTCCAGACAAAGCATATTTCCATGGAAACTAGCTGAAGGACCCATTACCAGAAAAGTTACAGAGAGCATCTTTAAGCAGCAAAGCCTAAAATACTTGTGCAAAAGTCATCCGCACAATATAGTTTAAGCCCACTGAACAACTTGATACTGGTTTAAAAAGATAAACAAACATTAAAACAGTAAAAGTATAGACCACTACCAAGGCATTGGTCAGATCTCTCAATGGAAGAGGTGAAGATTTTGGTGTTTATGTAGGTTGTATTGTATTTTTTGTGTGTCTGTGTTTTTGTGTGTCTGTGTTGTCTGCACATCTGTCCACATGTAGCAGCTCTTTGGGAGTCCACCTCAGGCAACAGGCTGCTGGGTATGCAACCTTAAAAGGCTCTGTTTCTCCTCTGCCATCTCCTCCTCCTTCTCTCTCATGGCCCTCACACTTTCCACCACTGTTTACCTTCATCTTTGCGTTTTCACCCTTGATATGACTCAGTTACAACAATACATCGTCGTTTAAATGTTATGATACGCCATATATGTTCTTTCAATTGAACCAATGGAATCAATGTCTTTATGGTATTCAGAAGCAGCCTTGGCAACATGAAAAGACTGTCTATGCATTGGGTTTTCACAGTCATCTTGCAGTCTGGCACTTGAAGGTGTGTGAGTTTTAAAAGAGAGAGGAGACAGTGGGGCTTTAGCCAGGCTGGAGAGGCCCAGAGAGGGGTCAGACTTACATAAACTCCAACTGTCTGCCAGGAACATACAGCACTGACACAGAGCACTTACACAGCTTATAGGGCACTGAGCCGGGAGGGGTGGAAGTCATGACCTGTCTATGGCGGAGGAAACTCCAATAGTTAGATAATATTAAGTTGTCATATAGAGTCAATGCACAGACAGACAAAGCAGTGAGTGGAGGTGAGGTTCTTCAGATAAGTCATTTCTTGATGTGTGGGCACTGTTGGCTCTGGCAGCTGTCTCTTTTTCCTGTCATTGTCACTGGTCACATGACAGACAGGGAGGTTTTCACACATGCCATAAGGGCGAGTCATCGACATGACATTTGGGAATAGGAAATGGATCAAGAGAGCTTTTGAACAACCACACTATATGACAAGCTTAAACACCAATAACTGTTGAACTAGAGCCAGGATTTCTTACATTTTACAAGTTAGACAATATATATTAATCCAGACAGAGAAAAGCCACACATAATGAAGGGTAATTTTCTTAAAATATTGTGAGAATATAGAGATTTAAGCCCGTACCTTATCAGAGCTGCATCAAAACTGAAGAAGCTACTTGGACGAGTGGGTTTCGCTATGGACCTTACCTGGACGTCTGCGGGATTAGATGATGAGGGATGAGATTGATTGAAGTAAGACCCATTTATTTTGAAATGTAAAAGTTTTTCTAAATTGTTTTGAAAATCTGATTTGGCTGTAAGAATTTCACTTTAAAATATTTTCTATTTATCTTTTTATATAAAGAAAGGTTCTTATAGGTTACACTGAATCCCTTTCCAAGTGCTGCCTTGTTCATGTGAGACTGCACTAAAAAAGCGCTATATAAGTCTGATGTATTATAATAATAATAATAATTGTATCATTATTATTATTAGTAGTAGTAGTAGATCTAAATTACTATACATTTTTTACTTTTGTCACAATGGCTTTGATGAAATGCTGTGGATTATGCTCATTCATTGCTGTAAGCATGTGGTGTTCAAAGTGTTATGTATTACAATAGGGATCAGTGCATGGTGTGAGCCGGTACCTGGGACTGTGTGCGCAGACCGTTAGTGTTTTAAAGCTGCGGTGGACTCAGGTCATTGCCCGTCTGTGGGAGCCATCATCAGGTCTGGAGGAGGAGGTCTAGCCAGGGTTGACATCAGTGTAAACAGTGTCAGTCAGAGCTCAGAATGTAGGACAGCATTCCCCACTTCCAGCTCAGTCATGTCTTGTGTCATATTGACTGATGGGATTCCCTGGAGCTGCATTGAGAAGTGTAGCCCACTGTTTGTTTTGGTAGCTTTCTGTCTGTGCAGCAGCGTGTTAGGAGCATAGTGTAACTTGATGGCTTTTCTGTCTGAGTCGGTCATATATAACCGCGCTGCCTGGCATGTGCAATGGTCCAAAATAGAAAAGCTGAATCCTCTGAGAAATGACTGCCACACAAATGTTGCTGTTGCAGAGTGGTGAGGAACGGAGAGAGAGGAGGTGAAATCTGACAGCAACATTATCACTTACATGTGTACTTATTTATGTACGTATTTTATGTATTTTGTGTATAGCGATGCTACTGCATGCGTGTGTAAAACATTTCAGATGGTGTTTTTTTTTTCCAGAGCAGCTCGTAAACCACATCTGGGGAAAGAATTTAGATTCCTTCCCTCCATTTTTCTCCCCTGCCTTCTCCTTTCCCCTGCACTATTCCCCGCCCCCTGCTGA
>KN471637.1:58563-70231 GCA_000787095.1 Periophthalmodon schlosseri
TCAAAAATCAACTTCCAGACTCTTTCCAAAACAAGAAAGTTAACTTCTGAAAAAACTTGTTAAAATCTTGCACATTTTATTCTTAAAAATGTGCAATAATATGTCTATTTCTCCAATGACTTTCAATCCATTTACTAATGTTGGCCATTAATCAAGGATCAATCAGCAATGTCCTGTGTTTGCATAGAATCTCATCACTTGTGGGATTAAATCACTGATGGGATTCTATGCAGACTGAATTTGTTTCTGAATCTTGCACAACAATATGACAGCAAAAACACACATTTTATTTCCATCTTTTTTTGGTTCTCTCATGTCTCTGTTCAAATCACTTGTGCTGTGACTCTTCTTAATCAATAATACACATTGTTGTGTTGACTATTTTTTTTTGCAGTGATCTGTAATGACTGTACTTCAGATGCTGAGGACAGTGTTGGTGTGTTTGCCGACATGTTGTAAAGATGTTTAATCTTATTTTCTCCTACATCTTTGCAGACTCTCCCTGGCTTTGCTGTGTTCCTGTGGGACCATCAACACAACCCCAGTAGCTGACTCACACAACGGGTCACCCCCATAGACTGCTTCTATTTGCCCCAGGTTTCCCTCCTCGTGGGTCTGGCCAGAGAGTGGATGGAGCCACGGGACCCGGTTGGCTCGGCCCGACCCAAAGAGGCGGAGTTACAAGGAGGAAGGCTGGGTCCAAATGAAAACAACCAGGAAGGAGCTGTTGGTTTGTTGCGTCGTGATGATGCGATTAACGGTGCGATCAGTGAAGGGGAGGGCTTAGAGGAGCAGGGCGAGGGCCTGGAGGAGCAGGAGTTCTCCATCAAGGAGGCCAGTTTCCAAGAAGGAAGTTTAAAGTTAAAGATTCAGACCACCAAGAGAACCAAGAAGCCTCCAAAGAACCTGGAGAACTATATTTGCCCCCCGGAGATCAGGATGACCATCAGGCCTCCAGTGGGAGAGGGCAGGAGTGGGCGACAGGGACGAACATCAGCAGCAGGGGCACGGGCCTCTAAGGATGAAGAGAAAGGACCGCCACGTAAAAGGGTACGTTGTCACATATGGCTCACTTCTGCTTTATGTGTGTATTTCAGTGTTTGAGTTTGTTCGAGATGGCAGTCACTAATATGGCTTGTTTTACTGCTGCTGTTTTTGTAGGCTTATAGTGACAGTCACTGTGGATACCCCAGTGAGGAGGTGATCATTCTCTGTCACCCAATCAGCACACTGCTGTGTTTAATACACCTTTTAGTACCAATTTCCAGTAGTGGGACTAGTGGGTGTGAAAACTAAGACAGTATGAGCCTATAATAAAATTCTGCCATTTCTGTCAGAGAAGGATAAACAGAGCGTTGGCATTAGTCTGCTTCCATTAAAACGACTGAACAGAAGCCTTGTTCCTGCATGGTTACACATCGTGGGGTCAAAGTTTGCAGTGTAACTGAGAGCATGAGGGCTGAGATCACAGTGCACACACGCACATGGACAGAAGCTGAGAATAGGGTTGACATAAGCGAGTGACAGCTGGTGTGTGTCCTCTCCATTTGTGGTCATATACACTGGCACCTTTCCTGTCTCCTCTTCTCTAATGCAATCAGCTTTGGCAGGTCACGCCCCTCGCCCCCCTCTATCACAGCCTTTAGTCCTGCGTAGCCTTGTAGTGTGTCACACTGTGTACGGACAGCTCCTTTGGGGAATGGGCTGTTTGCTGTGTTTGTTGACCTACATGACGGCGTGTGTGTCCAAACCTGGCAGCCATCTTGATGCCTCTGAGCTCCACAGGCTCAGCAGGAGTCAGATATGCTACTCAGCACTGGCTTTTCTTTTGCCAATCATTAATTAATGTTTTAAACATGAAATTAAGAGACTATTTGAGCTACTTGAATGTTTGAGGACTGGGAACCTAAGTTACTGGAAAATAACTACAAGTGGGATCAAAAATTACCGGACAATGACAATGCTGTTAACCAAGTAAAGTAATGAGAGTATTATTGTAAAAATGTAATGATTACAATGAGCAACTAACATGTATTTTGTATTTACATGTACTATTATTTTTCCATATTTGGAATTGTGGCCTTATTAAACTGCCAAAGGAGCAGTTTTAGCACAAGATTAGCTGCCTGGACTTCATATATACGTCTTGACAAAGTTGTGTATATATAACATGGGGCAGGTGCACCCTTAACCTGCTTTTTGCAGATAAATTAGTAGTTGTCTTTAGTACAACAAAAGGAACAGAACCCTGCTATACAATGTCTGGCAATCAGTGGCACAGTCCCTATGTGAAAGCCCACTGCTACAGTCTGATTGACACAGAGGTTGTCATAGTGACAGGGGCAGCAAGCTGCTCTCTATTGAGGTCTGAGGTTTTGGGAGGGGAGCGTGGGATATGTAAGTGTTGATTGAGATCAGTTTCAAGCTTTCGTCCCTCAATCACACCCCCATCCCCCTGAACCAGTTCTCTCTCCCCTCAGCCCAGCCATCACCTGCCACCCCACAAGTGTAACACGGGACAGGATCAGTGGAGAGGAACGGGTTAAAAAGCGCCACTCAGCTGTCCTGCTCCTGTCTGCGAATGTGGAGGTTAAATACTCCCTTTGTGGTCAGGATTGGGGGGTTGTCTGTCCTGTTTTTAGTACATCCATGCACACCTCCAATAGGACATTTTTAGGGGTTTATCTTGTATCGCTTCTATATCTTTTCACTATCCCTTTTCACTACTGGTTTTCCTCTCTGTTGTCTTGTAGCAGATGGTTGCATGGGGCAGCAGCCTCCGCCACAACAGCAGCGACAGAGTAGGAGATGAGGAGGGAGAAGGGGGATGTGGAAAGACAAGGTGGGGGTCAGGCATATGGAGAGCCTGGTTAAGGGGCCCCTCGGAGGGAGTGTGCATGTGCAGAAGGGGGAGAGGCAGCATACAATAGATGGCCATTAGGACGGAGATTTGACTCTAATAGACAGAAAAAGAGAAGGATAGACAGGCAGATAAGTAGGCAAACATCTAAAATGGTGGAAAGAAAGCTGCCGTGTTGTAACAAAGCAGTGACATACATGGACACACCATAAGTTGGCTCATTACTTATCATATATTTAAATATTTTACATTTATTGTAATTCTCAAAGTAATGTTTAACCACGCTTTATTTCATGTATGACAACTAACTTAGAGCTCCAAAGTTAACAAAAGTGGCCACGGAGAAGTTTCATGTATTATTATCCATGGGTTTCAGAATGATGAAAAATTTGTTGTCATAGTGATTAACAATTTAAAAACAAAATACTATATATTTTGAATGGGAAAAATATCTTAAAATATACATACATATGCATATACCTAATTAATCCATATTGTACTTGTAACAAAACACTTTATCAAAATTTGGAGGGTCTGAGAATTACTAATGATCCATCTAGATGTTAAAGGTCCTGAGGGCATGGCGGTGTCACATAGAAAAGGAAGGATGCTAAAATCATAGCTGTCAGTTTCAAAAGGAGCATCCCTCATGTTCATTGCCGCCTCTGTGAGTGGGTTCCTCAGCAGCATGCTGCGTTGGCGGACAGACACACACAGGGAGGATATGATGGGCTCCTCTCTCTGTCTCCAGCTGACACCACGCACATGCTGGACGTCCTCTCACACACCCTCTTTGTCTGCGCTGGCTGTGTGCATTTACAAGATGAATGCACGCTTCCAATGTATTGAGTCCTGGGTCAACCACTGCATCAGTCCCCAGACACGCATGCCCACACATATACTCTTGCATAGACTGGTCCAGTGGCTGCTCATTGGGGAGCGCATACCAGCTAAGGCTACAATACTGTTTCTGCCCCTGTATCTTCCGCGCGGACAAATACACACACAAATCATGTCAAGCCGTGATTGCAGTTAGAGAGTGTTTTTCTGGTTATCTGTCCAGCTCTCTGGACGTGCCAAATGTGCCTCTTAATCCATTTTGCTATCTGTGGCAAAAGATAAGCTCGAGCTTTTCCAGGAGTCTGGGCTATGGCCTGCGTGTTGTTGTTAATGTGTGTTTGTGTATTAGTGGGTGATGCTATATGCACACTTATCTTGTCCTGACAGCCCCAGTGCTCAGTGGTCCCCCTGGCTGTGTGTGTGTCCCTGTGTGGTGTTCTCCCAGCAGCATCCACAAATGATTATGTGTTTGTCAAGTGCATTCACAAGAAAATTAATGCTGCCACAGTCGCAACGCCAAGTGTGTGTGCATGTGTGTGTGCATGTGTGTGAGATGGTTAGCCTTTTGATGTGAGCTGTTTTATCCCTGGCTGAGATGGCCGTTGGTGACCTGAGGGACTTGATGAGCTCATAAAATAGACGAATGTGTATGTGCAGGCGTCTCAAGGAGAGCAATCCTCCACTGATTTATGCATTTGCATGACTTTAAGGGTCACCTCTAATATGGCCTGATCAGACTGTCACTCTGGGTCTTTAGTCTGTGTTATTTTAGTAGAAAATAACAAGGTTTGATTTGGATGTGGCCTCAGCACGCTGCCTGGAGGAGTGGGAATGCTGAGGGGCGTATCCTTGTGTGGGTGGGGGATGGGACATGTGTGTATGTGTTTGTGTGTCTGTGTGTGGGGAGGGGGGAGGGAGGGGTGAGTGATTTAGCACCGCTCAAACACCAGCTGTCCATCTGTGTCTGACCCCATACACACTGCGTACACTTTTCAAATGGACCACTCCGAGCATAACCTCTGATCTCTGCCGTAGACCCAGGGAAGGCCAGGACTAATATTTTTAACTCCAAGACACCTACACTGTTCTCATCAGCTCCATTGTGGCTGCTGCAGTGTATCACTCTGAATGAGTCTGCAAGGTCATTCTCAATGATCATGCACACAAACAATTATAGAAATGAGGACAATTGCCAGTAGAGGAACTCTGACCCCCGTGGACACTGAAAACTTACCGTGATAGCTTGGAGTCCTGCCCAGCTGTATAAGCCCCAGTGTGTCCTTCTCTCTGTGTGCATTGTTTGTTTGTGTGAGCGGGTCAGGGTTGAACCAACTGCAGCCTGGCCTTTGCTTTCTTCCCTCAGGGCTGGATTTGAGGTATACGTGTGTGCGCTGCTGACCATTTGTTTAGAAGTGTAGCTAATTTCTCAATCAGACACACACATAGCATCTTCTCAGTCTGTCCCAAAGGTCAAGCCCTATTCATTGACTATTGTGTCCAGTCCCAGTGGGTTGCCGGTCTTCTTCAGGCAGATGTGGACAAGCCATAATAGGCTGTCTAGCCAAAGGTACATTTTAATGAAGACCTGAGGCAGTTACTTGGGCTTAAAGAAATGCCATAGGCACAGTCTAGAAACCCCCAATTAATTTCAGGAAATCTATGAAATTATTATTTAGACACCTCTCTCTGTCCTTCTGCTAGTAAATGGTGCAAGGTGCTGCTCACATGTGAAGTCAGTAACAACAGAATGCCTTCATGCAATGCATATTCAGTATCATTTATGATAAATACTTCAATGATGATGTTATTGAAAAATGGTAATGAGGCTAATAACTTGCTCTGGGCATTTTCCAAAATACATCATGTGAATGCAAATGACTTGAATTGCATAATGTATATGTGTATGGCTCCTGATGATATTGACAGTGTAATGAACTGTGACTCATTGAATGGCAGTATCTAAAGAGGGCCAGTGCTCAGCCCAGTCTGTTTGAATGGACGCCCATGACTCATGATGAGTTCTGCTCTGTGGCTCTGGTCTGTGGTCAGTCCATGAGTCCCTGTGTCTGAGGGAGAGTATTCTGTGGTTTATGATAAGCTACAGCGGGGCAAAAAGATGATGTTCGGGGCAAAGTGTTGTGTAAAACTAATGATGGGAGCCCAGTAGAAGCAGTTGCAGAGTATTGACTTTCACTGTGTCTCACTTGAAGGCTAAGTGTGTTTGTCAGTGAAATCTGATGGCCCCATCAGCTGTCTGGACGCCTCTGCCCTGTGGGGTTTGCAAATGCATGTGCTGGTAACTCTGCAGGAAAAATGAGAGGAGAGAGCAGTGGTTAACCAGTCCTATAATTGAATTCAAACCATGTCATCAGTTAAAACTGAAACCTATTTAGTCAAGGGGAGATTACATCTACAATGTCTTTACATACAAAAACTATGAGGTATAAATATTCATATAAGAGGGACTTACATTACTATTGTGGCTTTATATGGTCATTACCGGTAATAATTGATAATAGATCTATTTTTAATGAGAAATATGAGTACTCAGTATAAGACTTTTAAGTAGCTCAAGGAATTACCTACAATTGCAAGATAATGACTAGAATACAAGGTTAGCAAAGAAGATATAGAAATAGGCTTTACAGTTTCTTTCTTTACAACTACAGCTTTAAAGGAATTATGTCTTTTTCAAATCTGTGTGAATGCTGTTTTTGTCATAATGTGGGAAAATATTCTCAAGTATAATCATATTAAAGTATCAAATCTAATGTAGTCTTTAGTTGTAGCTGAGGGCCTTGTTAAGCGTTTCTTTTGTGCATGGCTGTGTAGTCAGACTGGTCATATCAATACCCACATGAATAAATGATACAAATGCGTGTCTGTCCTTCTGTCTGTGTGTCTGTCCCACGGGGCATCTTAGACTAAACAAACAGCTGTGGTTATGGAGCATGGAAGAGCCACTAGGGGTCTTCTGTTTAGTGGTCCATTTCAGCAAGCGCACCCGTCCCATCTCCCCCTGTGCCCCTTATCTTTTACCTGCCCTGTGTGAGTGTGGGACTGTTCTGCTGCACTGCCTGTGCTTGGCCTCTCTGTTTGGAGCAACACTCGGGAGGCTTACACTCAGGCTGAGAGGAATGCCACTCCATGTGACCTCTCACCTACAACTACGAGGGGTACCACTCGAGATGAGGGAGCGAAGGGGGAGGGGGGGGGGGGGGCAACCACTCGAGATGAGGGAGCGAAGGGGGGGGGGGGGGGGGTCATGTGTCTGGGCCTGGAAGAAGCAAAGCAAAAGAAAAATAACATTTGAACTGAAGTTTAAGTTGTCTGAGAAATTTTCTGAAATATAGGAGTGAGATATAGCAACTAAAAATAGAGTAAATCGCAGTGGTTTGTAAACAACATGATAACACAAACAAAATTTAAGCAAAGCAATATAAAGTGAAAGTGATGACTTGATGACTGTAATGTGGTTTTTGTAATGTGGTTTATAATCATATCGGAAAAAAAACAAGATGGTTTTAAAACACAAGTACTGTATTGCCATGCCCTACTTGAATAATAGTTTTTTGTGTGATGTGTGAATGCCTGTCAAATGGGATGGGATCCGACACATTGGTATTAAGCGGCTCCTGAGTCCGTGGTTGCGCGCGAGTGGAGTGCAGCCTATTACAAAGACTCATTGTTAGTTGGAGGGGGCCTGAGGGGAGGTGGCCAGTCTGATTGGTTAAGAGTATTGTGTCTCACTTTGCCCATTCTTCCTGTCACTGAAGATGTCATTACAACGGCTCTGCTGCTCTCAGTCCATGTTGAAAGAAAGTGGGGATCATCTGAGGACTCAGAGAAGAAAAATATGTTGACTTAAGTGATTCCAGTTGAAGTAAACAGACAAAACGGCCTCTATAGCAAAAACCCAAGTCAAGAGGAATGGAAACCTGACCTCTAATCAATATAATATATTATTCAATATTTTACTCTCATTACTATTTATGAGCTACTCCCTTTGGCTTTGATTTGTCTCCGATTACTGCTCTTAGCGTACACGGCAACGTCTCTGAGCCTGAAGCTTGGAATAACCTGGACAATGATTGGGTGAAAGGTGACAGACACAGCAAAATCATACAGATTCTCTGCATTTGCATTGATCAATATCTGCCGTTTAGACTTCACCTTATTCATAATGTGTATAGACATTTGGACAACAGCAATAACAACAGGAGCAGAAGTGCATACCACTGTGCCACTGTTCACTAGACTTAGACAGATAACATATCAAATGATAATGATCATATCAAATCAAATCTGCAAACCCTGCTTTGATCACTAGTATGTGGAAATGTAGCATTTGAACAGGACTATACTGGATACTGCATACAACCCGTTGCCTAAATGGTCAAAACCAGTAGTAGGACCTCCTCTCAGATGCTTCACTCTGATGGATTTCTAAATCATTAATCAGAGAAGAGGGGGCTCCACTCGTACAAACCACTGTTTCCCCGAGAGGAAGTGTTTAATCTTAGTGCAACTTCTGTCTTGAATTACCCATCATTCCACGCAGGAAGCTATCCCTAAGGATTAAAAGCAGCTCATTGGCTTTTAATTGTTTCCTCTTGCACACAATAGCTTTGATTGGGTCATATAGTGTGCAAGGCACTATATGCACTACATTCCAGTGGTTTATGAATTGGGTTGTATTATTTGTTTTGTATATAATGAAATATAATTTTGTATGCCCACTTCAAAATGCAAGAGCATGTTTACAGCTGTTATACAGGATTGTGGTGCCTGTATGGATTTAGCTCACTGACTGAGATGCGTAACACTTTATGGAAGCTGACCTGCCACCGTAAAAGAAACAATTGCCCCATAATCGCTGTAATAATCGCTCGGTACAAACTTTTCTAACACTGCCTCGGACGCCCGCTCTCACTATTAAACCTAATAATGGGGATTAGATGTACACTTTGTGTAGCATGTAAATGCAGCTGTAATTACTATGCAAGTGAAAAGCCTTGCATTGCGCTGTAATAACATGCTTGAGTTCAGCCAATCACAGTCTTTTGTTCAGATTGAGTCATCCTGGGCTGAGCGTGTCTAAAGACAGTGTGACAAGAAGACTCTTGGGTGCTGCTATCTTTAGGAGCTCTCATGTGAAGGATTACTGCTGTGGATATAAAGCACAGGCTATGTGCTACTGAACAGCTCTAGCATAAAGCTGAGTTTCTGTAAAAAAAACATTTGGAGTTTGGATGGAGACTAGTTTTCAAACTTTGCTGAACAGTTTTAATGAACATGCATACCACTGTGTCAAGGTGCTGGAAGTAGTAAAAATGTTGGGCTTGATCTGGCCAAAGTGTCCCACCTTGAACCCCCCTTATTTCCTAGCCCGTCTCCTCCCTCTTTTCTCCCCTGCTGTGGGTCTCCACAGGCACATGAATGGAAGTCTTTATTCCCGGGAGAACTGGTGGGAAGAACGAGAGAAACATGGAGTAGAGATGGGAGGGGGACTGGAAGGGAGGGGGGCTCAGAGTGGTCACAAGAGCAACACAGCACCACTTTTTTCACCATTGCGTTTCCCTCCTTTTTTCCCAAAAGGCCCCCACCCCGCTCCTCTCCTGCCCGAGTGCTGTGGACACAAAGCCATGTTAGTATTCATAGTGTTTGTTTGCAGAGGAGCTGTGTGTGAGTAGGACTGTCAGATCACAGGCAAGATGAGGCTGTGAATGGGAGCGCGGGGTGCACAGCTCAGAGGAGGTGTAGTTCCCACAGGGGGAAAATTGTCAGATCCAAAAGAAAGAATAAAAGTAGGGACAGAGTTTGGTGAGGTGGTGGGGGCATGCTGCACCAGGCCACGGGGCACAACGACAAGGAGCGAAGATGAGAGAAAGAGAGGAGCAAATCAGCCTTAAAACGGGTCTAGGCAACGCTCTCTTGTTTTTCTGCTGGTACCCCCCCCTTCCTCCCTTACCCTGCCCTCCCCTTACCCTGTCTCTTTCTCCCTTGCCGTACCTCTCTCTCCCTCTCCCTTACCCTGCCTCTCTTTCTTTCCCTTACCCTACCTCTCGCTCTCTTTTCTCTCTCTCTCCCTTACCCTCTCTCTCTCCCTTACCCTACCCCTCTCTCTCTCTTTCTCTTTCTCTCTCATACTCTGCCTCTCTCTCCCTTACCCTACCACTTTCTCTCTCCCTTACCATCTCTCTCTCTCTCTCTTTCTCCCTTTCCCTCTCTTTCTCTCTCTCTCTATCCCTTACCCTGCCTCTCTCTCTCTCTGCCTTGCTCTCTTTGTGTGTGCGTCTGGACAGCTGCCCAGTTCCATACACAGGGAAAAATGAAACACTCTAACCACCGGGCGTGCTGCCAAATAAAAGGCTGCGAAAAACTATTTGAAGGGCAGTGTGTATGTGTGTGAGTGCGTTCTGGTGTATACGTGGGTATATGTGCTGGCTTGTGAAATCTGGGTGTGCCTGTTTAGGGTGTTCTTTTCCAGTATAATGGTGTAGCTAGGTCGTACGAAAGGTTCAATGGAAAAATGCAGTAGAGGAAAGGCTACGAGGGCTGTTACTGTCCAGAGCAGGGAGCTAGCGTTAACTGTAAAAAACAATATGAGAGAGTGTCTTTGAGCTGTGTGGTTGCGGCACTTAGTCACATATTACCCATGAACCTGTCCTCTGACTTATCAGGTGGTTACATCACCAGTGGAAAGGAACGCGCACAGTCCTAAACCTGCTATTGTTGAGAGCTCCTCTGTGCAAATGCCTGAGACCGGTCGATGTTGTTAGCTAGCCAGTGCAGATTCAAAGCAAGATATCCCCAGAAAGGTTGTTGACCTAGCTGTGAAGTGCAACCTTTGACCTCTGATCACAGTCAAGAAATCTGGTTTGAGCCTCAAGGGAGAGTGTCTTGTTATTTTAGATCAGATCAAATGGTTTTAGGCTTTTACAAATATTAGTCTGGAGTCGAGGTTGTACAAATAGGGGAACAGTGTATTAAAGGTGACGAAGTCTGGGTTGTAAGCCTCTTGGTTGTTAAGGGTCAGACTCCCTATAATAGTACATAAATTCCTGACCGCTGCCCCCTGCTGCAAGCCAGAAGTACCACATAGAGAGGCTGTCTGCCAGATGTTATTCTTGCACAAAGCAATAATAATGACCTTTCTTTTAGTTTGTGATTTGATCAGGCTGATTTATAAAAGTGAGTGTGTTCGTCTTTTATGCTGTAATGTATTTAGTGGATGGCAAAGAGAGAGAAAAGAAATGGAGGTATGGTAGAGGACCAAGAACAAAAAGCTGAACTAGTGCCAGCTGGAGAGAGGGGGGCAAGCTGCTGAATTTTATTTTTTTCCTAGACTTGTGTTTGCTTCCTGTCTCAAACTGCAAAGGTGTCTGTAGCTCCACTTGTGCTGTTGGCTCAGTGTTTATTTGTCGGTTCGTGGGAGGATACATTTTGGTTGTGATGTTGTGAGTGGAGAGTGCCAGACAGCCTCCATGTTATTCTTCCATGTGTTTTAACCTGGAACAGCAGGTATTCTAGGGCAGGTTAAATGAGAAGGCATGTGTGTATCGGGTGTCGGTCATCCTATCTCTCTGAGGACTCCTCGTGTGTCCTCTCATGTGTCCCTGACCAGACACATTCACACTTACACACAGACTGTGAAGATGGCATGTGAGTTTGTGGGCGAGTGTCTCTGTGTGTTTGCTAATTAATAATTTAGGATGGTTTGTTGAATAGATAGTAGTCTCCATTTAATTGCATTTCCATAAATGTTTCCATTATCAGCTTTAATTAGAAAACAAACTATATTGAATGTTGTAAAAACACACATTTGATCGTAAAAACATATAACATATAAATGTGAAGCTCTAATTTGAGTATTGAACGTTCACATTATTACACAACAAAAGGACATTTTTGTTTGTGGAGCTATTTTGTTACCACAAAAGCTCTACTATATTTGCATTTTGTGTT
>KN471637.1:70298-134798 GCA_000787095.1 Periophthalmodon schlosseri
GTGAAAATGTTGCAGATCTGGGGTTGAAACCACTCGCCTTTCCCTTTAACACATGTAACTGTAAATCTCAAAGGCATTTTAATCTTTTGCATGTGAAATCATCATTTGGCAGAGCTGTTGAGATGTGTACATTGTGTTGTGTTGCATGCCTGTGCGTACATGCTGAGAGGCAGGCCTGTGGTTAGGTTACATATCCCTGCAGCGCAGCAGAACAGTGTCTTGTTGCGTCACACTGAGTCTGTTAATAACAGGCTAAACCACAAAGGCCATCCGCCGCTCTATTTCTCATCTTCTGTGAGGCATTGATCATGGAGCTGTGGTACAATAAGCCCCGCACTGTCATCTGGATACAAGCACACTGTTGTATCTTCAGTTAAGACCAGCTTTAAAATGCATTTTGTACAGTTGTTTAGAATATATTTTAATTACATTTACTAAAAGTCTCTCTGTATCAGCAGTTTATTGTGCTACAAATGACTGGACTGCTATAAGAGCTTATGCTGTGCTCAATATCCCATCTCCACCCCACCCCCACCTTTCTCAGCATGTTACATCCTTGCCACAGGAATTTAATTGCTCTGTAAACAAGCCCATTGTTTTGTTGCACACTGTGTGCTCATTGAAGTTGGATGTATTAAAAGCTTCAGCCTCGCCATGAAAAGAATAGAACACCAGATTAGTGAGTGGCAAAACAATGATAAAATGTTCTCACAAAAATGAAACAATTGCTCAAATGAAAGCTATGCGAGTGAGTAATGCAGAGTCTTTTGAAGAATGGAAATGGAGTAGATGCCTTGGACGATAACATTAAATTTGTCATAAGAGATTGACTGGAATATTATGCATTGACTATCTCTACTTGTGTGTCCGCAGACATACGAGCGGCAGTTCAGAATGCCTGAGCAGAGAGAGGGAGGTCTGCTGCAACTTTTGGGAGATCCTACCCCACCCAAACACCAGCCCCGGCCCGCCCCCCTTCCTGCTCACTCGCAGCAGACACAGCAGTTCAACAGACATGGCCATCAACTCACCCAGGACTGGCTCACATCTACTGTCCCGTCCACTTCACCAGACAATCCCAACCACCCTGAGACCACCAGGAGCTCTCTTCTGGAGCAGACACAAGCTTTCTCAGCCCACAGCCCGTCACCGCAGAGGTCTCTCACTCCTGATCTACAACTGCCTGTAGTTACGGACGCCAGCATTCTCAACCTGACTTCCCTCAGCAGGTAATCTTTTATTGGAAATGCATTATAATAGTGGAGTTTTCATGATACTAACGTTTTAATCTCAATTTCTATTTCAATTTAAATCAAATATCTTTATGCAAAATAATTTTATTTTCATTTTCAAAATAACCACAGTTGTTTTAATTTAACCATATGGTCTTTAAACAGCTTCTCAAACTATTCAGGAAAATTACACCTTATCAACACCAGCTCAAATTAGTATCTAGTACCTAGTTTTTCTGGGTGGACTGCCCAAAACCATCCTTTAGGCAGTCCACATTCTCTGTCCAGGGTGCTAAACTCTGGAACTCCTTATAAGCCCTGAGGTGGAACTGGACCTAGACTGGTGTGGTTTTAAACATGAGCTTAAAGATGTTTTAAAGAGTAGTCAGACATATAATCACTAATAAACAATCAGTGAGCACCTGCATTTGCCTTTGTATATTGTCAAATTATAATGTGAACCCTGTGTATTTTTTGTTTATTATAAAATCCCTTCAGGGGACAGACATTACAAATTAGCCTTGGCTATAAATGTTGTGGTATGTTACACATCTAATGTACATATTTGTCCAATCATTGTATCAAATAAATAAGTAAATAAAAAATACAATTTTTAATATTATCTGGGTATCAATTATGACAGCTCTAGTAGCAGTTACATTACTTTCCAATAATAAATCTCAGTGCTACATATGTATGACGTGTACACTAAAATACCCTACCCATATATCAAACATCATTACTAACATTACTAACACAAACATCACTGATCTAACAAACACATAATCATGACCCCTGTTCGTGCATGGTATAATTAAGGCACCAAGTAAATATTATCTTGATATATTATAGGTGTTCCAAGTTCCATGTCTGGTGCATGTATTTTCTACACTATTCCATTGTAAACTGCATAAATCTTCTCTATGTGATCTCTAGGGGAAGGGGCTTGCAAGAGGTCAGTGAGCAGCTCTTTGGGAACATCAAGAAGAAGTATGGCAGAAAGGAGTCCCAGAAGGTGCTGGCTAATCCTCAGAGTGGAGAAATCTCTTGGGAAAAGCAGCCAGAAAAAGACAGCCCTGCTCATTCGGAGGAGAGGTCGAAATACCGGCACGAAGAAACAAGTGAACAGTATCCAGAGGAGAGAGAGGAGGGGAATCGCGTGACAGAAGAAAGCAAAGGAAGAAAGAGACGGTGGAAGCCTTCTTTTGACGAATCTTTTCCCACAGAGTCATCACATCAACTGCATGATAGTGACTCTACTGAGAAACATCAAAACGGACCGCCTGAACCAAAAGTGGCACACAAAAACGACCCCCAAAAGAATGATATGCACTTCACAAGTCACAGGGATGGAAGTGGTGATAGATCTGAGAAAGACAGATCAGATAAAAGTGATAAAAGAGAGAAGGGAGAGAGGAGAGATACTCATGACCCAGACCTAAACAAAATTAAGAAAAACCCAGTGGGACGTCCTAAGACTAGCACTGACTCTCTTAAGCATAGAGAACCCACTCACGTTAATATGAGTAAACCCAGTCCGTCTACGACTCCGAGACTCCCAAGTCCACACCCTATCTCTAGCCCAAGAGCCAGCATGAGTCCCATTCCAAGCCCCAAACCTCGATCCAACAGTAGTCCAAGCCCTAGCCACAGCATCAGCTCCACAGGCAGCTCCAAACTAACCAAAGGCAAGGACAGGTGGTCTTATCTGAAGGCTATGAAACACACCAGTCTCATATCGCCCCAACGAGACAACAAGTCCAGCCCTTCACCCTTTGCGGACCCCCCTTCGCCTTTCCCTATCACCCCATCCAGTCCTCTGTACACCAACACCGACAGCCTGACCGTCCACACGCCAATCAAGAGGAAGAGAGGGCGTCCCAAGAAGCAGCCACTTTTGACCGTGGAGACTATTCATGAGGGGACCTCCACCTCACCTCCGAGCCCGCTCTCCCAGGACTCCTCTGCAGCTCTGAACCGCAAAAGGAAGACACACACATTAAATTCATTAGTCCATGTGGCTAGCTCTAAACGTGGCAGAGGGCATCGTCCAGTGAGTAGAGTCAAGCTTGGGAAAATGCAAAGTATCCTGAATGAGATTCTGACTGGCTCTAGTCAGGGTGGTCCTCTTAGTTTGAAATCTGCATCAGCTCCTGTCACTACGGCGATGACAGCAGTGGCATCAACAATAGAGGCACGGCTTGGAAAGCAGATCAATGTTAGCAAGAGAGGAACAATCTACATCGGCAAAAAAAGAGGGAGAAAGCCACGAGCAGAAACCCAAGATTCAAAATCATCCACCAAGGAACGGAGTTTGTTTTCTGGTCTTCATGAGAGTGCAGTGCCTTCCACCACCTCCTCTCCTTCACTTAGGGCTGATGCCTCCATGCCCAGTCTACAGCCTATTTCTGCATTACCCTCCAAGCCGCTGGGACGGGGTTTCCTCTCTGCGGGGTGGAAATTGTCTCCCCCGCGTCTTCTGGCTAATTCACCGTCACATCTTTCTGAAGGGGCATCTGTGAAGGAGGCGACCCTATCCCCCATCAGTGAGTCCCACAGCGAGGAGACCATCCCTAGTGACAGTGGGATTGGTACTGACAACAACAGCACGTCAGACCAAGCAGAAAAGGGACCTGCCTCAAGGCGTAGGTGAGCAGGCCCGCTTAAATTTTACTATAGCTTTCACTAAAACAATAATAAGTTACAAGCACACCTCAATTCTAATTTTAGAGTAATTTCATATGTTTTTTACCCTCATTGTAGGTATTCCTTTGATCTGTGCGGATATGAGACTCCCGAGGCAGCAGCTCTTGAAGCCTCCAGCAGAGGTCGCAGGACACACTGTGAGCGGCAAGTGACTTCAGTGGATAACTTCCTGTCACAGCAAGAGAAGAAACAGAAACATCATCGAAGAAAGAGGAAGTGTTTACAAACCCGTGATCATCTACACTTTCTGGCTGAATTAGAAGAGGTTAGAAAAGTCCACATAAGCAAATGTCTTTAGGTCAGTTTTTTGATGGTTACAATAACTAGTGTTTGTTTTTCAGGTGGTCTTAAAGCTACAGCAGTTAAGAGTATCTCACCGGCGATACACTTGCTACCCACAGCATCCATATCCCTCCATATTCCGCCTAAACTTCCACCATTTCTACCCCATGACCTATGACTCCTACCCCTGTGAGCCCAGCCCCTACATGCGTCGCAGTGTTGATTTGAAGGCAAAAAGGAGACGAGGTCGTCCAGCCAAAGCCAGCGAGCCAATCACATCAAAGCTGCCTTTTGTACAAGGATATGGCTATCCCCTAGCAGGAGGCAATTACTATGCAGCGCCCTATGCCATGCCTTATGCTCCCCCTCTGGGTCTGGGATATTTCCCTCCTGCTCCACCATTTTACCTGCCCCACCCCTCGCTAGGACCAGCACCTTCCTCGCCCTTCATGAGGCCAGCTGTCCCCCCTCCCAAAGCCTACCATTCTGCAGCCCATTCAAATCTCCAGCCGGGCACCAAGCTCCACGGAGCTAGTGGTTCAATGCAGGGGGCTTCAGTGAGAGCAGAGAGCTTGACCAATAGCAGTGCAGGTGGTCTTCGCCTTCACAAGAGGAAACACAAGCACAAACATAAGCACAAAGATGAGCCGCTGCTGTCTCCACGGGACCACCAGGATCTGGGAGGACTCTTCAGTGGGGCCAAAGCGAATGCGCGCCTGAGCATGATGACAGACAGGAGAGACTTCAGTCAGGCCTCATCCAATCCTCTGGAAAAGCAGAAGAACAGTGGACGTGCACCAAGCTTAGGGATGTTCGGGGAGGACCCAAATCAGCAGCCTTCTCATTCTCTCTCTGACAACCAGCTCACGCTGCGTCAAACAGGACAGCCAATCAAAAGCTTCTTGAACAGCTACAGTAGTGAGTTGCAGCGGCCAGAGCCAGGTTATGACCTCTTTCTGGGCACACAGGAGGAAGGCAATGGAAGAGGCAAGAAGTCAAGGCTCAGCATGTTTGGAGATCAAGGCCTCATGTCGTTTCATACTGCAGGGCAGCAGCCTGGGCAGAGCAAGTGTACTAGCCCCTCACTCACAGGTAAGAGAAGCTTACAGTATGATACAAAATATTATTATTTATTTGGTCGGAACAGTGCTTGTTAATGAATATAGGTGGTGGTAAACAAGTGCTGAACTGAAAACCATCTCCTGCTGATTAGTTATTACACATTTAGGATTATTTTTCATTGGTCTATTATATATTTTTCATTTCTAGTGTCACGACTGTTAAACTTCATTTGCGCTGTTGCATAAATGTGTCATGTATCTATATATTGTTGTAAGGAACATAATTTTGTTTTCATATTAAGTTACTAATGATTTAATACACACCGTATGTGCTGCCCGGTATGGAAGTGAACCAAACAAAGAGGCAGAGTAGTCAGACAAAAGAGCAGGGTAGCCCTGTCTCTCAGAAGCTGAAACATATTTTGGTACATTCTGTATTAGTCTGTCTTGAGCACATCTGGCTGGGATAGAAAGAACGTAATGCATGGATAGAGATGACTATAATTCACCAATCTCTCCGTCTTCTCCCTCCCTCCGCCACTGCCAATGCCTTTGCCAGAGATATATTATTCACACAGTGTGATTTATTTTCTACAGACACGCCGTAAAAGGCCCTTGCCTGTGTTAAAAGAGCTGGCTAGCAGCCAGGGGTTTAATGACTGGGGCCTAGTCCAGTAGTAGGGGAGGAGAAGCCAGGGGCTCTGAGTACACCCCCACCCCAGGGGAACCGGCACGGATGACTCACGTAGATCCCCCCACTCCCCCAACCATCCCCCTGGTTGAGAAGCCACAGTCTTTTTCTACCTTTCTCCCTTCTCGTCCTTCCTGGTCCCTCTTGTGCTGTTTCTGCACTTCTTGCCCTTGCTCTGCTCCTGTTCCTCCCCCTATCCCACATAAACACATCCCTGGTTAGTCCTCTTCCCTCTCTCTCTGCTCAGTCTACCCTCCCCCTTGTTTCCCCATTACCCTTCTCCTCCTCATCCTCTCTGCCCCTCCTCTTTCAAGACTTACTGCTTCACTTAACAGCTTTAGTCCAATTAAAATATGAGCGCCCGTGCCCAACAAGCACATATATAAGAATATGCATTTACAGAGACAGTTAGGGATATACAGTCATTACCTTTTAAACACATAATAATGTTTACACAGCACATCTCCAACTATCTATAACTTGCAATGTTGTTTTTATGCAGTTGCTCCCCACACATTTGGATGGTCTAGTCTAGCTGTGTAGTGACTTCCTATCCCACAGAGAAACAGGTCCTCAGTGCTATATGGCCCCTCTCACTGCTGAAGGTCACCGGTTTTATGTTGCGTGTATGCAGCTCATAAATTTCTGCTACTTTGTGTGTGTGTGAGAGAGCGGGATGGGAGCACACTTGTGTGTAGCTCATAAACTACTGCTACTTAGTGCTTTCTGCATTAGACTAATTTCACTGCCTGGCCTGAATTCTTCAGCAACAATAAGGAGTGATGTTCCCCTGAGTTTTAAATGGAGGTGGCTCATCTTTATCTTCTCCGTAACCACAGCGGCCTGTGTTCCAATACTGTTAAAAGTCTGATTTAAGTGATTCTATATTCAATTTCTTTATCATCCTTATTTTCTGTGTTTGGTAAAGCTTTAAGTTATGGATTATGCATATTTTTATATAGAAAAGCAACACTGGAGGTTTGGTCAGGGAGCCCAGCAATTGCAGTAAAAGCTCATAAAAGCGACCCTGCATGTTGTGCACGCCGCTCAGGGACTGGTGTCTGATTGTGCTTTTCCTCCATTTTGGCTGTGCCTCAGTCTCAGCCCTGGGAACAGTGCCCAGACAGAGAGGAGGGAGGAGTCTCCAAACAAGACAGGGATACAAACAAAAAGAATGACAGACACGGACAAGACCAGGAAGCATTCTGAAACTGAGAAAGAAATTGAGTATGGCAGTGCGACTAGTTTAATTGAAATATGAAAGATGTAGACTGCTGTTCAAGTGTTGAGTGGAACTGAGAATTATGGGTAAGAGATGAACAGCATGTAAGGGGCACAGTGCCCAATCACCAGTGTGAGGGGAACAATATGGCTCCAATTTCTTGAGCTCAGCCCTTTTGAACTGCTGAAGCCTTGGTTTGTGTGTGCAGTTTGTGTCCTTTCACTTGTGTGGATGTGTAAGCAGATAAATGCATCAGTATGCATGTGTTTGTGAGTGGCATTCTGGCAGTCTGGGCTCCAGATGCACAGGGTTGTTATTGTGTAGCAACATTAAATGGTTGAAGGAGACATTTCTGTGGATTTCCTGCTTAGCAGAATGGGATCTCCTCCTCTCCACTCTCCTCACAGCTCTCTTATAGACAATTACAGGATAGGATATGCTCTCCTGGCTCAGCTGGGCTTTCAAAAGCTACATGAATATGACAGAATTAGCAGGAAGCTCTTGACGCAAAATAAGAGAGTTTTTTCACCAGCTAAAAGGGTGTCTTTTATGAGTTCATCCTGACTAAAACATTACCATAAAATTTGACTTTTTCTACACATGCTGCTTGTCTATATCTGCTTTACTTGGTAACACCTTGCTTATGATCTATTTCTTTGTTCACAGGTGCTGCTGGTAAGCGAAGATACAAGCGCCGTGAAGTGGAGCAGATCCAGAATAATGTAAGAAGGATGCATTCACTGAACTTTGAGCATGTGCAGAAGATTCTGCGTGCCAAGCGCCTGCAGCGTCAAGCCAAAACAGGAAACAATGTCATCAAGAGGCGACCAGGACGACCGAGAAAGCAGCCTGTAGAGTGTGTGGTGGCCAGCGGGCTGGAGCAAGGCTTGGACTTGTTGTCTGATAGGAGAGCTGATGGGAGGACTCTGGGGATGCCGGTGCTGGAGAGGTGTGACGACCTGCCAGGCAGACAGAGTGTCAGATCCAGTCTGACCCCTGAGGCTCTGGAGTTCTCCAATCACGATTCTATCGCAGCCACAATAGAGACTGTGGTCCATCAGGCCACTTCTGTGCCTCCAGCTAAAGGTGGGAAACGCAGGGGCAGGCCCCATAGCAGGGACGACTTATGGGCTCCCTCCGGTCAGTAATTTGACAAGAGACAAGGACTGTCTGAATCCTCTGAGCACAGGGAGAGAAGTCAGATGCAGTGCCCTTATTCTGGGACTTCTTGGTGCACTTTGATTAAATAGGAAGAAGGGACACGCATCGTGCCATTCCTCTATTTGCTACATTCAAACCAGACATGAGCCTTTTAAGTTTCCTCTGATCTTTATTTAACATGGCACTATATGGTACTCTTTGATACTGATCTAATGCTACAGAAATCTATATGTACTTGGTCCTGATAGGGTAGGATAATAACGTAATTCTTATGTTTGTGACATGGTGATGTGTATGGTCCTTTATGATGCTATATCTGAATGTGGCTTCAGCCATATATTTACCAGCAGGGGGATGGGGAAGTTGTATTAAACTGTGCATCTCTGCTTATCTTTGCCTTTCTATGAAAGTTTGTCAAAGATTTGGATTACAGCAGTATTAAAGCCACCTTATCCATTGACTTGGCCCCCTTTATACATTTTGTTGTTTCTGTTAAAGGCAGAAGTTTTTTAAACCTCATCTTTTATCTCCAATAGGTAGCTGGATGTCTTTCGACAAACCTTGTTTGTTTTATTCTTCCATGCTCGGGCCTCTCTGGCAGTGAATTAAAGGCAATATGGTGGAAGAGATTGTTGAGACTGTACATAGAAACTACTTTTGCCTGCCTTGTACAATGGAAAACCAGCTTATAGACATGTACTGGCATAAAATATGTCAAATAGATCTGTTGTACCATAGACAATGAAAGATGTGTATTGTTTTATAACCAAAACCAGACATGGGTGTGACTCAAAACAAGTTTGTTTTCAGACTGAACCACATACTCATTCATACGTTTCATTACTGTGTACTGTATATATCCAGGGGGCATTACAGTATAAAAGTGAATCAGGTGTATTCTTGGACAACCTTAAAATTGGTTTAATGCACTATTGAACATACCCTTGCATCAATCAAATGCAGCACTTACACGCTAGTCCCAGCCTTATGTTTGATCCTCTGTGATGGTGAACCATTACAGAGAGCATGCATTATTTTAATCAAATTGTATATGCAGGCTACGCAGCCAAAAGCGTCAAAGCAACGCCCTGATCCAAATAGGGGCTCCCTCTCATTGTTTTGAAAAGTAAATCCCTGTTTTTCTATTTAACACATCCAGAGTAGTAGGTTTAGAAACCAAAGTAACAGAATTCAGTTTAAGAATGTGTTTTGTTATAATGATTACTGTGTCACTGGCACCAATAAAAAGCATTCCTATGTGAACTCAGAATGTAGCTATCCTGGATGTTCATGTCGACATTATGCTTCGCTCATCTTTACAGTGTTTGTGGCACATAATAGTGCTTGTCTTTTCCTCAAAATAGTATTTCATTATAGAAGCAAGCATACTTGGAAATATTTCAGTTTCAGCGATTCAACTTGTGCCTTATGTTTTTCTTTCATTGATTTTAACCTAAAACAGTGTTAGTGTACCTGACCCAAAATATGAATGTGTCTTAATCTGTCACACAGATCATGCCACTGTCTCCCACTCAGATGTTATTGTAGATCACATACTTGGATATCACACCACTCAGCTTTAGGCCTCCTTCCAGCTGACTCAGTATCATCAGTCATTGGACAGCTAAGTGCTGGGCAGAATAGCAGCAGATGATGTTGCCATGGAGAACACATGCTCATACAATGTTGTTTGCTATGCATCAGGCCATGCCTTGCAATGACCTTATAAGGAAATTCAGTTCTGGGTCCACCCTTCTTCAGAAAAAGTGGTATTTTCATTGATATGGACAGAATTGTGAATACTAGTAATAATTTGTGCAGAAAGTGACTATCAATACATGAACTATAGTTACTGCAGCTCCATGCAGTACAGCCTTAAGCAGATGTATCTCTAAGTATTGAAGTGTTGTTGTTCTTAGTGTTATTACGTCCATCCAGTATGAATGTTGGCTAAGCTTTGCTAGGCTCAGGCTATTCCCTAACTCACCAGTCATCTCTTCTCTTCTAAAATCACTGTTGTGTTGCAGCATTTATTGGAGGTCATTGGCACAGTCCTTGAAAATTTACATGAAACAAAAATGATAATAAAAAACTACTGGGGTAATGGGGTATTTGGGTAATTATGGAACACCAGTAAACAAAACATGCAGCACCTAGATTTGAGGTAGCAGAGGGAGGTTCATAATAAAGTCCTGTGTCTGTTCTGCAGTAGTTAATGGAGACTACGCTCCGTGAGTTTTAGGGACCCCTCACTTCGCAGCTCAGCCCTCTGTACACTGGTCTGTGATAGGAGACTCGAAGAGCTAGGAGTCGATTCTGTCTTGTCTGTCTTTTCTACCAGCCAATGCTCCGGTGCCTTCTAACACTGACAAGTATTGTCCAAACCCAGAGCTTTCACTTTACACAGAGACTACAGATGCATGATGCAGTGAAGAGAGCTACTGTTGAGTTTATCAGTCAGTCTGGACCAGTGGCTCCAGGAGAAACACAGATGTAGGAATAATATGACTAGATTAAGGGCAAGGCAGCAGTATTTCCTCTAGATCATTGAGTCAGATCCTCCTCAGCAGTTGTGTATGTGGTCATTCTCACATCACCCAGATCTAAGCTATAATGTTCAAAGCTGGAAATGCAGACAAGTCTTTGATGAAAACCAATAAATGTACTTATTTTGAGCACAAAGACAGCTCTTCTAACTGTGTGGGCATATTTGAGTTTGTATACAACCTACTATATTCAAACCTTTTCTAAAGTGGGTTTTCATTATTTGCATGCTCAACCAGATTGTATGCATAAATATTTTAGACAAGGCAAAAGTTGAATTTAAATTACATTTGGAGCAGAACTTGTACATGGTTTGATATGTTTCTTTTTGTAATGAATTTTTTTAATTCATGAAGCATTTTTGTACATTGTATTAATATTAAAAAACTGCAAATATTTGACATATAGAGTAAATACTAGATGCGCATGCATATGCATATATCCTTCAGGTATGTATGTGTAAATGTACACATATATTTTGTATTTGCATTGGCCAGCATACAGATATATGTCTTAAGCACATATGTACATGCAATATATGTATATCCATGTCTGCTGGCATGCTTTTGGACATGTTTATGATCTTGTAGGTTATTTTCTGTATTATAATTTCTCTTTCCTCAGAAAGAAAAGCTCATTATTTTGCTAACCTTATGTTGGCTGGCAGCATTGAGCACTTATAAAGAAGAACTACGTCGAAGTTGTTCATGTCATCCATTGTGTGAAATAATAAATGACTTTATTGACAGCTCATGGTGGCACTTCTCTTATTCTTTGGGGGGGGATTGTGTTTTATTGAAAGCTCTAATCTACTTAAAGCTCCACTGTTACATGTCAATAAACTCTGGTGAGTCAGAGCTAATGTGTGGAGATGCAGGATGCTGCATGCATCACTGGTGTTGTGTTGCTGTCAGATGGTCACAGCTAATGAGTCTACAGCCCATGGTGGCAGCATGTAGTGCTTCAGAGCAGGGAAATCCTCACTCGCTCACTATCACTCTGCACACATGTCTGCGCTGCACTGCACTCTCATGTTCATTAGCTAAGCCTACATCTCTAAATCCTGCCCGCACTAGTCCAGCAGTGACAGGTCTTAGAGGGTTGGGCTGCTCGCTGCCTTCTTATTGGATGAGGATAAGTGGGAAGTGCCCCACTATTGGCTGCTGCCAACTAGTAAAATTCTTCTGTTACCATGGTTGCAGGGTGAGCTGCCCAAATGTGTGTATCTTGTGGTACTGATCGTACTGTTGGCACCACTGAGCCTGAGCAGAAAAAAACCTGTGATGAAAGTCAAGGCTGCACCCACAGCACACAGCACTCATCCCTGTAAATGAGCCCACATGGCTGTGCACCTCCTCCAGCAGGAACACAGGACCTGCATCAGTGAAACAGCCCAACCACTGCAGGAGAGAGGCACCACGAGGTCGAGTGAGAGCCCGCTACACTTGACACTTCAAAGCAATGATTTCTTCTCAAGTTGCAGCGTCATCTTGAGTGTGATCTGACAAAGCTCAATGTGAAGATGGAGCTCAGTGAATTTCAATGACATATCTGCAAGCCATGTAACATTATATCATAAATGAATAAGCCTTAAATAGAACCACATTGAATAACTTCACTCTGTTATAAATGATAGAGAGATGGACTGAGCAAGTGAGAAAGATGACACAACAACTTCTTCTGTCCAGTATATCCTGCAATATAGTATAACAATCAGCTTATTATCAAGTTGGCTACTACAGACAATCTGTTCAAAAACAAGTCTTGGATAATATAAATAATGCATACAGCATTAATTATAATATCCATAGCTGCAGTTATTCATTTCAATATTTTGACCGGGAAACTAGTGCATAATTATCAGAAAGCTGTGAATAAGCTCTATGTGGTTAATTTCACACAATAAATGAGTATTAGTCACTGCCAACAGCACAGAGCCTCCTAAGTGCCATGTAACTGAGTAATTTATCTGTGTTGGTGTTTTCAGAGGATGACTGTTGCTGGTGTTTATTAAGATGGATAGGACAGGGAGCATGTGCACCCCACCCCCCTGCCTTCAGCGCTCTGTCATGGCAGCGCTGGAAAGACACCCTCTGGTGGTGGAACACATCAGAGCGTCTCAGAGCCCTTCAAAAGCCCCGGGCTCCTGTCACACCCACTGCAAACAGAGCATCACTTTACCTGTCTTGTCCAAGTGGCACCTTGAGAATGTATTTTTTTCTACTGCAGTGAATGATAGAAATCTGACCTGCGATTCAAATGCACAGCTCAATGCGTTATTCATTGATCCACTCGAAAGATCAGTGCAGGAATGAGTGGCACGGGAAGTTCTGTGCGGCTCAAAGATAATGCGGGAGATATGTGACAGAGAGAGAGAGAGCTGTGTGGAGCCGCAGTTGCCACGGTGACAGGGTGACTCACAGCAGTTTGACTCTGTCCCCAGCTTCTCGTGCTCCGTGTCTGTCAGGTTTGTGTGTGTATGTGATGTTAGTTATATAGCCTATACACAGTGCTGTGGAAATAGCCTTAAGCACAAGGATAAGGTGCTCACTAGAGACATTTCGGCCCTATATCTTTCAGTGTTAAAGATTAAGTGTCCAGGCATGAACTCAAACTTGTGTTGTTCCCAAAAAGGTAAAGTGTTTCCTAAAAAAAAGTTGTAGGCCTAGATCTAAACAATAAACTGGATCTCAAAATAATCTGCGCAGTAATATAAAATGCACACTGAATTCAACATATCCAAGCAGCATTTGAACTAAACTGAGATCTGCACTGTTGCCTACTGAAATAGATTAACTTCTAAAAAAAAAAAAAAGATTTTGAGCTCTGTTCAAACTGCTTGTCATGTGATTCCCTTCACAGTCAATGCCATTGTTAGTATCTTGGCTCTGGATCGTATTAATGATGTGAACACTTAGGTAATGTGGCTTTTTGATGAGAGAAGGCCACTTAATCTCTCTATTCAGGCCCCTCTCCCTCGCACACACTCCTCCTCCCTGGTCCTCCTAATAAGCTGTCGTTCTGTCTCCTGTAATTTGGCAGACTGGTCTATTATATGATACAGTCATATTTTATTAATGGACCCCCTGCAGCGAACACACACACCCCTCGGTGAATGAGATTATGTGACGCACAGGGAGCATGCCTCCACGTTAAAAATGATTTCAACTCCTGGGTTGGTTTAGGTCCATAGTGTTTGTGAGCTGTGCAGAGCAGGGCTGGAAGGCAGCACCACAGGCATTTGTGCTGAAGCTGGCACAGCTACACACTTCATTACACCTGCATCAGCTCTGAGATACACAACAATGCTGCAATTTACAGACCCCCAAAACAGGAAAATAAGAGACAAGGCCCAGATATTGAGTTTAACTAGAAAGATTTTTCTTGTGTCTGTCTCAGCTTTTTGGCAGCGTTTGCGCACATGTTTCAACCACACATTAATAGACCCACATTTCAAGACTTTCTACAACTGAGCTGTTGTTACAGTAATGTATTCTGATCGTGACATGACAAACTGTCAGTAGATAAAGAATGGAACCTATTCAAAAACACAGCACTATTCACAGCAACCAGATTCACAAATTGCAGGATAATACCAGTGGTGATAATGACAATTTACTGTCACATTCATTCACAGATTCACCTTACACATTCACCTCACACATAGTAAAAGTTCAAATATAAAAGATCTGTAACCACATTTACAGAATCCAAAGATCACATTCTATAGTGAGCAGTTGCACAACACCTCTATCTGATTAATTCACTTTTCTCAGTTCATTTCAGCTGTGCCCACATAAAGCCCACAGAATACAGGGATAACACTCAGACTCTTGTAGAAATGACAATCCTCAACAACCCAAACCCACATGACTCATTTGCATATTCAGATATTCTTGGTGAAGGCAGCAGAGGAGAGATGCGCGCCACAGTAAACAAATCATTATTCCACATAAACCTGATATAATTATACAGTACGTTACATTATTTCAAAGACTTTCGCATTGCTCTGTTGGTAGGTCTTGCAGTGAAAGCTTGTGTATAGCTCCACACACTGTTAAATGCACTTTCCGTCTAATAAGTTCCCCCTAATGAGCTGGCCTAGACTGGTTGGGACACACCAGTGGATTATCATTATCACAATCTTTCAGTTCTTTAGATTCAGTAGCGGCTTGTCAAAGATCATCTCACAAGCAGATCTGTGTTTCAAGCTTTAGGAAAGAGTCCAGGACAACAAATGGAAGGAAATGAGATATTTACTGTATCACATGCGTTTGTTATGTGCGCACATCCAACGTTTTTACATGTGAGGCTGAGGGGCTGTGTGAGAGAATCTGCCATGTGCGATCACATAATGAAGCAGCCAGCTGTCAGGTAGGCATAAATGTTTAACACCATGTGACAGGCGAGGCACACATCACCGGGGCGACAAACGTGTGCTAACAGCTCCTGGAGGAAACAGCACTGAGACACTTCACTCATTAATAACAATCGATAGCAGGGCTGTCAAACAAGAGCAAGACCCAGATACCAAACAATAGGGTCAAAACCAGATACTCATTTGAACAAGTATCAATACTGAACAAACAAAATAGAACAGACTGATAGAATTGAGCTAAATTCAACCATTCCTCAGTAGAATGGTTTTGATTGATTACCATGTGGTTAATATAAAACACCATGTGGTTAATATAAAACACATGATAATATTAAAGAAAGTATCGTTATTTAGTGCTGAGAATTACGTTTGATTCTCTAGTATCAAGTCTTCTCCTCATAGTTTGAATTTTTTGCATTGTGACAGCACTACATACCAATAAATACATTTGTGAAAAGGACACACTTATACACGCAAATTCTCACACAAAAATGTAACATGTCTTCAACCTTTTTGTTGTTTTATCAAATCTTCCAAGTCGTACTCAGGACTTGTTTATACTCAATAACAGTGCATAGGTTGTATACTAAAACTAATGAGTGAGGGAGAGCACACGCACATCTGTTCTAAAACAAGTGTGCAGGATCCGAGCAGGTAATACGAAAATTTGAAAAAATGGGTCCGCACAACTCACATATAATCCACCCTGGTGAGATAAATAAATCATTTGGAGCATATGTAAGTAGTGCGGACGCATTTCTTTTTAAAAATTTTGTATTTTAAAACTACTCTTGTTATGCGAGTTATTGGTACTTAAAGTTTTTTGTTCATTTTAAGCTTGGTTTTAATCTTTTAAAGCCACAATACAACCCACAGTAAGGTGATAATGACATTTTGAAGCATAATTTAAAAAAGTAAAAAAGTAAATGTGTTTGCAAATAGGTAAATACATAATTTATGTTCCTGATAAAAAATGTATGTATAATGTCATATCACCAGCAGTCATATGGCATTGGTTTTAATTGCTTGGATGCACAGCAAATCAACATAATGAATACATACACCCCTAGGCTGGCACAATAATTACTCGAATATAAAGCAATAGTGATAATGAGATAAAATGAATCAGTGTTGGTGTGTGGTAATTGTCCATTAAGCTTCTTTCAGAGTGCACTAATTGTGTGTCTGAAGTAGATATGAAGAGCTGCTAGGTACAGACTGACCTGCTGCACCTCTGCATTGGACTAACTGTAGTGTTTTTCCCCCTGTCTGCTCTGGCCTTGATCCAGATTACATAACCACGCTATTATTTTTCCATCCAGTGCCTTCGTCTCCCCATCAGACTGACAAGGCACATCCAAACAAGGCAATAATAATCACTCCCTCTTCTCTTTTGATCAGTCTATTTGTCAAATCCCATATCTTCAACGAGTTTTCTGCCTCAACACACCACCAACAAACCAACTGCATTTGTCTTTTCCACAAGTTTTTCCATGAGTTCATTTCCCCTGCTTTAAGGAATTTGTGTGTGGACCGTGTGTCTCCGGAGTCTCCGAACAGTATTATTGTAAACATATCATTTGATGGGGAGAAAGCGGTTGAGCTTGTTGGATGGCTGCCCCGGTTTCATTTGGAACAGAACTGCCCACATCTGGACTGTGTCAACACTAAAGTACTGACAGTATTTGTGTATGTGTGTGTGTATTGGGGACCCCACTTTGGCCCCCTGAGCTGTCAGCCAGTGGAGGGGGAACATATTTAGGCAGATTAATAAAAGGTGTGTGGTTATTATAAGGAGATCTGTGTTGTTGAGTTCTTAGATAATTTTCCAGTTATTTTTGACAAGTATTTCAGAAGTAATGAATCACTATTTAACTAAAATATGTTTGACACAATACAATTTTAATAACTTAAGATGATTAGCAATTATTCTTTTGGATACATACAGTTGCATATTAATTTTTATTGTTTTAATATGACATTTAATTACAAAAAAATAAAAAATATATTAATCTTGTGGGTAAATAAAATAGGCTACCACACTGACAACCAATAAAGCCACACTATGCAGTTTTTCTGGTGGGGGGAAGTAGGGCACCTGTCTGTCTCCATGGAGATATTATGGCTTTGCTTAGAATGTTCCACAGTTACAGGTGTAATGAATATTATCTTTAAAAAAAATAAACGGATTCTTATAGTGAACGGGCTTGCCTCTCCACAGACCTGACCTGTAACTCGACCTGGGGGGACACTTGCTTGTTACCACGGAGATAAATTAGTTGTATTGTAACATTCCCGGCAAAGCAGTAACATCTCCATGGAGACTAACAGGTGATGCGCCCTCCACTGAAAAGTTACATCATGAACCTTTAAGGCAACCCAAACGATGGTTATACGAGAGGATCAAAGACATCTTCATCGGAGAGAGTCAAAGGAAAAAGCAGTCTTCCTCATTAATTCCTGTAAACTGAGAGCAGATGTATGTTATTGATGTACATAAGTGATGAGGTCAGTGCTGGAAGAGATGAAAACAGATTTACATCACTCTAGAGGTAGCGTGCATAAATCACATTTACAAGGGATATTTACTGCTGAGGATGGGAGAGCTTCATTTGCTGGTACAATTCCCAGGCAAGTATATTTTTGTATGAATGATGATCAATGCATAGGTAATAGGGAGGCGCTAAATATATTCCAATAGGGGAAGAATTAAATAAAAAAAAAGATCTATGAAATCTGAATAATAGCAAATACAAATGATGACTGGCCCCAGAATGCTTTGAACTTGGGTGGGCATAAACTATGTCTTTCATCTTGCAATGTAATTAAATTTTTTGCAAAACTTCTACGTACCAAACGTGGAAATATACAATTATAAGCATGATGCCCATAGGAAGCGGTTTACTACCTAAGTGGAGTCGATGAGAAACATTTTTATTTGAAATAAATAGGGCTCTGCTGGCTACATCTTTGTTTTTATCTGTGGTCAGAGTTGAGCTTCTTGTTTTCTTTTTGTGGTGGAAGTTTTAAATGCTGTGGTTAACTGAAGCATAGACAGTGTTTCTCCATGTGTAACAGTAGATCATGTCATTTTCCAGACAAGTATGTATTTTTGGCCCAGTTTTCCAAAGCCATGCATAGATATGACTGTGAGGAGTAATAATTCCTGGAGGGTCTCTGGGTGTGTGGAGGGGTGCAGAGCTGGGATGTATTTGGGTTGGCCTGCTGAGGGATGGGGCCTGTTTGCCTACCGGGGCCGAGCCTCTGCAGGGGGGCAGCCTAATCTACTGCACCATCCGACAGCTTAATTAGTGTTTCACTGCTGTGCTCTCCAATCAGCACACACACACTTCCTCTGCTGCGCACAGAGGCAGAGCTCGTTAGTCTAATAAAGAGCCATTAAAAGGTTAACTGTGGGTCTCATTAAAGATTAGTCATTTACTACCATGCATAATAAGGCTCTTGTGTGTGCCCGATCGCTGCTCATATAAAGTAGCTCTGAATGCTGAGAGCACGTCAGACCAGAGCGACATTCAGACATGTGAATCCAGAAGAATATAAACTACATAAAGTACCGTTATTGATATGTCAGTACTTAGAAGATGCCATCTCAAAGCAGGGAGCCACACAGGCCTGGATATAGATGGAACACCTGAACGCCAAATCAACATGCAAAATCAATGCACACCAGAAAGCAATCAATTTGATAGGGCGGCCTCAGAGTAAGAATACACTGAGTAAGAGATACTTTCAGCTGAAGAAGTGGAATTATTTAAAAAAACAAAAAAAACTGTATTACTGATGCTGCCACAAGAAACTATACTACTCCTGAAATAGCTATAAACATATCAGAGTTTTGACTGAGGGAGTAAAAAAATAAAGTATATAGCTGCAATAAAATGTGTTCATGTTCTACAGTTTAATGATGACATAATTTTAGATGGAAGGCAGGGGCCCATATAACTCTGATATAACTGTATAACAAACAGAAAATCCTCAAACATTTAATCAGATTACTATCTGTTAAGGACCGGGTCCACAAATTTGCCATTATAATCTTGCAAATTAAGCGTAAATTCAATTTCATTCAATTGACAACAATCACACATTTTTAACTGAATTATGCCACCACTTTTTGAAACTATTGTGAAAATATAGTATCATCTTATTTATTGTTTTCTGCAGACAGAGAAGACATTGAACTGCCAGTTTTTATTTTATGTGGATAGGCCAAGTAATTGCAGCGATATTAACTAAAAGGTCAAAAAATCTGCAATCTGACAGTTAAACAACAAATTCTACAGCTCAGTTTTAAACTATATGCATATGCAAGCTATAATGTTTTGATGTTACTTAAACGCAACCTATTCAGTCAACCAATTAGCCTATACAAATCAAAATAGAATATAGTTATTGCCTCTGTCTACACTAAATGCACACAGTCATTCCGAGTCTTAAAGTGTCTTAAATATCAACACAACTGGTCTTTTACTGCACTGCACACTGTAAATGGTTGACTGTGACGAGCAGCCATTGAAAGGTTTAGAGAGGAGGGGTCTTGAGAGGGATAAGCCTTTTGAAGAGGGGTCTAGATTAGCCTGAATGGATTTGGCCGCTCTCTTGGAAGCTCAGACTAAAGGCAGTATTGAAATGTCAGCGATAATAATTTGACTTTTCTCTATTCTGAGGGCCCAGCTGCTAATGGTTTCTCCAGCTGCTGCGGAGGGGAGCGGAGAGGGGCTGTCTGCGTTTGAGCGAGGGGAGAGAGGCTTTGACGTGAGACAGAGATGCACTGGGTTCACTGTGCCAACACGCATCAAGTGCTGTGTGATCTGAACCCAGAGTTTATTAACACACATTACCATGGACACGGGCTGAATAAAAACATATGAACATAAAACAAAGTAAAGACATTAAAGAAGACATATTACGTTTTTTCAGGGATTTAGTATTAAACTATAACATACGTAAACTGCAATATTGATGTAAAATGGCTTGTTAATGGAAACGGGTGAGATGACTTCGACCTCTTCAACAGCAGTCATGTTAGTACAGGGTGGTGGGCGGGGATAGGGGGAGGTGAAAAACACTCAATTATGAAATGCAGGACAACACAGGGTTATTCAAAACATGCATGAATCAATCAATATACAACTCTGAGTAAGGAAATAGCTCATAAAAGTCAATTTTACAATATAGGCTATTAATTTTTTTGGCATTGTGATGTAGATGTAATTAAAAAGTCACTGACAGAAACATACACCTGTCAAACCTGAACTTCTGAATTATGCAATAACAAAATAAAAGCATGTAGGCTACGCTTATCGCGAATATAACAACATACAACAACAAGATAATTAGCTGTAAACATCTCATTAAATTGAAGATGATTATTGACGTTTTGAAATTACTGGATTAGATTCAAATGTGGTTACTCGCACAGTGCTGATAGTCATCCAGTTTATTTAAATAAAACCTGGTTGTGGGTGTTACAGTATTAGTGGGAAATCTAAGGCTACAGTATCACACAGAGCCACCAAAACCCCCAAACTCTCATTAAAACTTTCAAACTCTACTGACAAAGAGCCCAACTCCAATCTCCACATTTTGACAACTTTTAGTGGGAACATCTGTGATGGCGCACATGATCACATAAATCCAGAGCAGTGTTTTAATTGGAAAACCTGGAGGAAAGCTTTCCGGTCCGTTTGGTACTCTGTGTTTTTCTGTTTCTGCCTGGTGTATTATTTATTCAGCTCATTAATCTGTTGACATTGTTTGCAAATTATCAGATTGTGAAGACGCATGTTTATATGGGCTACATTATTTACAGTGTTTCCGCTCGTCAGTGTGTGATTATAACAAATCTACACTCTGAACATGTGAGCAATTTGTTTGAATGACAGACTCGACGCTTGCAGAGAAAGCAGCTAATTTACTATCTCCTGAACAGATGTCTGCACATTAAGGCATACATACATTTACACATCTGGACGCTTATGTTTACATCAGTTGTCAAGCAAGACACTGACAGGTCATGTCTAATTAATTGTCTTTTTCTTTCCGTACATCCACAATTCACGTACAAAACATTTTAAGTTGCAATGTAGCGTCTTCCACGTGGTTGTCTCCATAGAAATGTAAATGTTTTGCTGGGAATGTTCCACAGTATTAATTGTTTTTGCTCAAATCAGTTCTTACTGTGAGTGGGCTTCTAATGACATAATGCCACTCTGTATAATATTCCAGGCAAAGCAATTCCATCTCCATGGAGACAAGCAGGCAGCAGACTGTCTGCCAGAAATGTGACATAGTGCACCTTTAATAATATGCAAGTCTAATTAAACATTGGTAACAACTGTAATCTCACAATATGACAAAAATGTTGGTTTGAGATGAAAATTACACAATAATAGAGGGTTAAAATGAGCAATGTAAAATGTGCAAATGAGCAAATGAGCTAATGTCTGGATAGAAGAGGTCATGTTCTTTCATTGTGAACAAAACCCAATATGTCACTTTTCAACATTGTGTTCCAACTTTTAGGGGGTCAGTTTGTATCTCAATGATGCAGTTATTGGTGTATATGGGAATCACAACATTGTACATTGTCAGAAACTACAAGTTTATGGGACTCTGCAGACTTGGAGTGTGCGGGTGTTAGCGTGCGTGCGAATGCATGACATGAAGACTTGGGTTGGCTGGGGTCCATGCAGCTGGAAGCCATCATAGGACCAATTACTTTTTGTCTTTTGCTCTCCTTTGCGCCCTGCTTTTCCCTCTGCACCGTCCTCATCTGTCTTTCCTTAGGCTCCTATTTTCTCTTTAAAATCTCAGCTTTCAAATACAATAAATTTAATGCCTTCGTTCTCATAAACATTAACTTTTGCCTATCATCGGAGGACAGACCATTGGCGATAACCTGTTGGAAACACTAAGCGCACGAGTGAGGGGCAGTAATTGTAAACGGTGAGAGAGTTAATGAAGGCTGGAGGAGGAGGGAGGTTAACAGTATAAACAAATGAGAAGTGTAATGAGGATAAAGCACCACAAAGAACAAGAGAGGCTTTGTATCCCCTTTCTCATTCAAGCACAAGGTTAAGCATGCACAACCCAGTACTTTAATACAATGCTTTAGAACTGTAAAAACACAGCCAATACGGTGATAAGATGCTTGTAATTCATAACTTGTAAAAGCATATTTTTGAAGTCAAGGGTATTTGATTAGCTGGCTGAAATGTGAAAAATAAACAATTTGGTGTATGGTTCACCTGGGAATCTAAGCTACTTACTACATCTTATCTTCAGGTATGCAAAATTAGTATTAAGTACACTGTCTCAAGAAAAAAAAACAAAACAAAAAAACAAACATGTCAAAAAGCTAGCATTTGATTAGTATAATAGGTGATATTGCTGCACTTTTGTGTTCACTTTACTGTCCTGTCCAGTTTCTTGTAGCGGAGGCAAAACATACACGGCATGTTTTACCACATTTCGACAAAAATATTTTCTAATAATTATTCTGGGAGAACAACACAAAAGAAATTGCCCGCCCCTATTTGAGATAAACGTAATTTAGAAACAACTGTAATTTGACAGCTTTTACAACAGCATGTGTGCGTAAACAAAGATAGTTGATATCAATGTACAATGATAATTACTTTAATCCCCATGTGGTTTTTAACCACAAATATTGCTTCATGATGCTTCAAGCTTTAACAACCATCATACAAAACAGTCTGTGGATGTGACAATAATAAAAAGTAACATATAGGCTGCACATAGAGTGATAATAAAACTGGTGTTGGGCCAGGTGCACAGAGAGAAAGAAACTTGCATTCTTGTGATGGAGAGTCATTAAGTATCATGTTCCATAGACTATAGTGGTACCCCCTCTGCCCCTGTTCTTCATACTCATACAAACATACAGTTGGACGCCTTGTGGGCTGTCTCATCTTTTGGGGATGAATGCGGTTTGGCAGCATACAAATGATGACAGGATGCCTCTTCTAATATGGGCTAATCTGATTTTTCGAAGAGTGATCTTGACAGAATAAAGGCGTATGGCTGCACTTGAGAGTTGGTGTGTATGTAGTCAGTTAAGATGGGTACAGAACGGTCTCACCTCACATATTTATTAGTCCTCTAAACATTGCTCTTTCCTCTTTTTCCACTAGATGTCAGCACTGTTCTACACTGTGGTGCCCGCTTAATCCATTTCATGTTCAAGAACGAACAACGTATAAAGGACTGAATGAACATTTTAGTAAATTCTAGCAAATGTCTAATGCCACTCTAATATTATAATGCAGCACTTGCCAACAATATGCAAAACAGCTAGAAAAAAACAATAATATAAACATAACTGATACTACAGCAGAACGTTCAGCAGTTACCATGGTGACACAATGCACACGTTAGAAAAAAACAGCCTGATTAAGTTTTTAGATTGTCTGAAAACTCAAGAAAAAATACAAAATGGATTTAAACAACACATTTTCAGGAACCTGTGATCAATAAGAGCATTTATAGTCCCGTTTATGTGTCTGATTTTCAACAAGTGTGAGCATGACTAACTTAAAAAAATGGGTGGCTAATATTACTTCATTAAGGACACAGGTGCAGACGCAGGTGAGCATGACTAACTGAAAAAAATGGGTGGCTAATATTACCTAGCTTGTGACTATAATTGTATATATTTATTTTATTTTGATCTTCATTAAGGACACAGGTGCAGATGCATTTATGTGTGAGAGATTTGTTTAATGGCACAAATCAGATATTACCTATTGTAGTTCCTTCTAAGCGAGCTCAGGTTAAAGTCTAACAGAGCTTCAGACAGAGAAGTGCCCACAGTTAGTATCACGCCACCAGGGAATGTTGATGAGCCGCAAAGTATCAATATATTTAAACAGGGTCAACATTTCTTTCTTCCTTGAACTTGCAAAATCATAGAAGCTTGAAACGCCTCCAGCCAAAAAGCATTTTTTTAAAAAAAAACTAGCAACAGACTGGGATTTGTTCAAAATCAATAGTTATTATGTAGGCCTACTTTAAGAAATGACCCGTGTATACAAACATCTAGACGACAACTCCTAATGTCCACAGCCATTGTCACGTTTGGTGCCTGCACTTTTATTTTTGAAAGAAGCTAAATCAAAACAGTAGCAAACATTACTTTGTCATTAACAAAGGGCCTGGACCCACTTCCTCTTCCTTCAGCGGTGACCTGATGTCTGGGTGGTGTGTGACTGTGTTTAATGGCTAAATGCAGAAAGCACAAATATACCCCCTGCCACTTTCATAACTTTGCTTCTCCAGGGTTTTGATAAAAAATAACACTGGGCAGTAACTACTAGTATAATATTTGACACAACTGTATGTTTTATAATGAAATTGCACCGCTCTCTATGCGGTTCTCTACATTGCAAGTCTGACAGTTGCATGAGGACATTTTTGCGCTTCTGAGTTTTTTTTTTTGCATGCGGGCTTCATACTTGTCCAACAGCTCTTATCAGATATGAAGAAATGTCTTTGCAAAAGGATGATTTATACAACCAATACACGGCAAGAGAAGGTGCTAGACGTGCCTCGAAAGTGTCACAAAACAGGGAAGGATTCACACATGATGCCTTAAATAATTCATGTAAAATGCAATTGCTACTACAGTTTAAAATTTATCTGATTTTACCTGAGTAATTTGAGTTACTTTTGCACCTACTTTATTTACAGTTGTGGTAACTTTAATTGGCACCATTAACAGTTTGTCCTTAGCTGTTACAGACTGACGACAGAGAGCCAGTGTAAGAGGCCCAGCCTGGGCACTGGTCTTTCACCCTGGAATTTGGCAGCAGCACTTGTTATTTGGATCATGCCTCTCAAGTTAAATCCAGGGCACCACCAGTTTATAATTCAAGAACCAACAACATGATCAGGCTGCAGTGATTTATTTATTTTTGGAGAGGGGCAAACAAAAATTACAAGGGAAGCGAAAATTATTGTTGACCTCTTTTTAACTTGGCTAAAAATGTTCTAGAAGCGCGCGTGCGCGTTTTTCGGTGTAAAACAATTGGGGAGATAAGATTATCAGTGCTGAAAGTCTGCTGAAAATTCCTGCGGAGGATGAGCAAAGGAAGTGCCACGGAGAAAGTCAGGCGAGGGGCTGGGTCTGCTACACTATAAAAGTACAGAGAAAGTGTTTGATGACAGCTCCAGGGGAAGCTGACAGAACCTGCGCTCATTCTGGGACTTATGACTGCGCAACACAGCTCTAAGGTAGGAGAATTTCACAATTCCACAATTGACTTTGTAATTATTTGAGGCTATTTCAGGATAAAATGTTGTTTTGTTTAAATATTTTATAATATTTTTTTCAAGAATTTAGAAGACTGTTGTATTTTCTGGATTTTAACAATATTTGCGGGGGACATCACAACAAATTCTGGGAACACAAGTTACATGTTTTCTTTAGTAGGGACCACTGGCGTTTTGGTTAATTTGTTACTCTGTTACTATTGTCATAAGATGTTATGAAAAAGAAAGACACACAACCCCTGTGATTAATGTTGAATTTTACCTTGAAACCTGTCCCCTCACTGGACGGCCCAAAGGCTCCTTGCGTCTTCACTTCAGTAGTGCCAGCAATTTCGTCTCCTGACAGCCCCTTCACTGTGAGCAAATGAAACATATTAGTTGGTCGTATGCAAATGATTACATACCTAACAGTGAGACACACTTGACTTGCTCCAGGAGCTGCAGCCCCTGATGGCACTTCCCGAAGTAAAGCCTGAGCAGTCAGACCATGTCCAGCCCGAAACCCCCCCAGCAAAGCCCCTCTACAAGGTCCGCGCCTGCATCCTCAAGGGTCTCTCTTATTTTGCTGGAGACATGACACCCTTTGCTAAATGGATGGAAAGTAAGTCCCACGTTATAAAGTGATTTTTATATTATGTTTGTGCTACTGCTTTTCATATTAGATTTTATCTTTATCATTATATCATCATTATAAGTGAGTTTTTGATGGCTTTGCTCCTCTGAGTCTCATGTCTATCTATTTGTATCCAGGACAGTTTATTTTGCTGCAGATAATCGACTGGGTGTTGCGAGGAGCTGCTCAGGTCATGTTTGTGAACAACCCTCTGAGTGGACTCATCATTTTTGCCGGCCTCATCCTTCAGAACTACTGGTGGGCTCTCAATGGATTTGTGGGAACGCTGTTTGCTACACTCTCTGCTCTTATTCTGCAGCAAAACAGGTTGGTGTACATTTCTTAAAGATTTAGGCTACTGTCCTTATCTGTTTCTGAGAAAATTAAGAAAAATAATGACCCACATGCTGTCTTAACAGAGGAGCAATAGCAGCCGGGCTGTATGGATACAATGGTATCTTGGTGGGCCTCCTCATGGCTGTGTTCTCTGACAAAGGGGATTGGTACTGGTGGCTCCTGCTGCCCAACATCTTCATGTCTATGATGTGGTGAGTTGACACAGGACCAGTTACATCAAGGTTAGGTTATGGTTAAGGCACAGTTAGCAGATTCAATAATTTAAAAATCTAAACAGCAAAACGCAACAACTTTTACTTGATAGTAAATGATAATAAGCATTGGTACTTTGCAGTGACAATCTGAGCGTTCATGGTCCTGCTTAGGTGTTTGATTTTCAACAAAAAAGGCAAGAGTGACTAACTGAAAAGCTGTTGGCTGATGGTAGCTTGTGACTGTAATGTTATCTGAGATGGACTTGTGTTAACTTGTGATTGTGTTAAAACAAAAGCTCATTAAAGTCTAATTTAAGTAACAGAGCTTCAGACAGAGCAGTACCTTTGGTTAACATCACATTTCCAGGGAATGTTGATGACATAAGCTGTAAAGTAAAGCTGCAAAAATACTATATTCATAGTATTTTATTATGATTTGTCTTGCTGCAGGGTGACGTTTAGAGCTATGTAATTAAATATTCAAGGTACAATGCTGTGTCTTTGAGTAACAACCCCCACCCAACACCCAAACTAAATATCACTGTACACTGGTTTGACCAAAAGGGAACAGCTGAAAGTAGTTAAACTATTGTTAATTCTGAATAAATGTTTTTTTTGTTTGTTTGTTTTGTTTTTCAGCCCTATTGTGTCCAGTGCTCTGGCCTCCATAAACAGCCGTTGGGACCTTCCAGTCTTCACTCTCCCCTTTAACATCCTGGTGTGTTTGCACATGGTTGCCACGGGACACTACAACCATCACTTCCCCCAGGTCCTGATCCAACCTCGCTCTGAGCTGCCCAACATCACCTGGGCAGAGATAGACCTGCCAAAGGTACGACTCACATTTAACATTCTTTTTTAAATTATGTATGAGCCCCCGCTTCATATTTGTCACTGCATTCCAGGGAGGTTAACTATGCTGAAAATGCTAGATAGTCTGTTTCTGTCTGTTGTTCAAAAAAAATTATGAAAAATTACGCATGCGTTTCTTTATTTTAAAAGGTGCATATTTTGCGTATTTGTCCGCAGTTGTTTAGGTCGGTGCCTGTGGGAATTGGGCAGGTCTATGGCTGTGACAATCCTTGGACTGGAGGCATTTTCATTATTTCTCTTTTTATCTCGTCACCCATCACTTGCATTCATGCAGTTCTGGGATCAGCGGTGGGCATGGTTTCAGGTAAAAAAAAAAAAATCAAAACTAATGTGCACATAAGATTTATATTTTTTATATTTATATTATGTAGCATTGTAAAGCATAATTGAATTGTATAAAACCAATTAAAAGTGGAGTTGTACAGTTAGCAAGCTTGCCTCATGCTCTATTGTTTCTTATGCAGGTCTTGCACTGGCTGCACCATTTGGCGATATTTACTTTGGTCTTTGGGGATACAACTGTGTGTTAGCCTGCATTGCTATTGGAGGCATGTTTTACGCACTCACCTGGCAGGTCCATCTACTTGCCATCACATGTGGTAAGTTCATCTAGAGAAGATTTTTTTTTTTTTTTTATCCCCACCGCAAACAACTCACAGTTTATATTACTGTTTATTTCCACAGCATTTTTCTGTGCATACCTTGGCTCAGCTATTGCCAACATCATGTCAACGGTGAGGTCTCTTTTTTTTTTTTTTATTAAGTATGGCATAAAATCTAATCTCATACATTATTGCTCTCTCAGTTTGGTCTCCCAGCATGTACTTGGCCCTTCTGCCTTTCTGCCCTGACTTTTCTCCTCATCACCACGGGCACTAACAAGATCTTCAAGCTGCCTCTGGCTAAAGTCACTTACCCCGAGAAGAACCTGTGCTACTTCAAAAAACACAAGAAGCAACAGAAGAAGGAGAAGGCGGAAAAAGAAGACAGAGAGAAAAAGGAGGAGCAAAAAGTTATTGAGGATGAGGTGATTCAAAATGAAAAGGAACAGCTGAGGATTCAGATTGAACAGATGGAGGAGGGGAACAACATGTCAAACAACGATGAGAAGAATGAACCACAACCTCAGGACATGACAGTGATTGAAGCCATACTATAGGTGAACCCCAACAGTACAGCACTGGTATTAACGATGATAATGCCATATCTATATCTTATGTTGTTTTGTATATATGTATTGATACTATGTAAAACGCATGTTTGTCTGTAGGTGTATATATATGGACTACTACATTTTTGTGTATTCTACAGAATCATTTGTAAAATGTGATTAATAATGCAATGCACTGCTTTATTTGTAACATTATTTTTTCATGAAATGTTTATTTTTAATTAAAAAAATGTATAATGTCTATTTTTTATTAAGAATTGTTCAGTGCATGTAAATTCAACATTTGATTTCATACTAGCACAAACAGCACATCAAACCTGGACTAAACTGGGACTAAAATAAGAACTAATGCAGGTCTAGACTATTACCTAAAACAGGACTAATAGAGAACTAAACAAAGTCACATCACGACTAAACACATCACGACTAAAGTAAGCGCAAATACAAGTGTGAACGCAACCTATAGAGGTGTGTTATGGAATTACATAGGTAGCATGACACATCTGCTGCCTGAGTGAAACCAGGAAGTAAGACTATGCAATTAACAAAAAAACAAAAAAAACAAGAATAAATGTGTCAATATTTTTGTAAAATCTTAAAAATAATTATATGAATTATGTTCTAGTGAAATGAGCAGTCTGACCTGTCATATGCACTTAAAGTCTTATAGCTGTCTTAACCCTGTACACTGTGTTCCAGTGTTGTGTCATCAGTTCTTTAGCCCATCTCTGATAAACTGTTTGACTGTCTCATTGGTGCAGGTCTGCAGAGGTAACTTCCAAGTGACACACCCCAAATGATCAATATCTCCACAGATCCCTTCTTAGAGAGTCACTGGAGCTTTGCCAAGTATGAGCTACACCTTTGCTCACTATAGCGTGAGTCACACTTATTTAAGGCAACTTAAAAGTTATTATTTTTTATTAGACGACCAATTAGTTTTGTTGCAGAGGTCACATGAAATAGGGCTACATGAAACAGTCATTAAGGGATATTGGGCCTACACCATGTGCTATGCTTTCATCTTCCACTTATAGGCAACATTTTGAGGACTATTCAAAAGATACGTTTTTGTTTGAACTGTGCTATGGCAACTGTCTTATTTTTAATAACTATGAAACCCATAGATAGATTTTATCCTTCTTTAGCTTCAACTCCCATTTTCCCAACACTAAAGCGATGATGGTCATAGTATGGTAACATGGGCATTAGAGAAAGTGCAAATAAAAAAGCCCAATTATCAAGTATCAAGTATTTAAAAGAAATCATGGGTTCTTGAGTTGAATTCTACAGTCATAACAGGGCTGCAGGATCTAGTCTGTTTATAGAGCCATGTGTGAGTATCTTTCTAGTATTTTCTTATCTAATTGGATACAGCTGTCTACTTTCCCCAAGTTTTGACAGCCACGTGCTGTACACATGGTTGCCTGAATCATTTCACTTCAAACATAAACTACATCTAAACGTTGATAGCCATTGTTTTACTTGGTGGTTAACTAAAACTAAAGTAAAAATAAAAAAAACAAAAAAACAACACAGAGCACCTATGGAAAAAAAAAAAAAATCCATCCATCCATTTTCTTCCGCTTATCCGGGGCCGGGTCACGGGGGCAGCAGTCTAAGCAGGGACTCCCAGACTTCCCTCACCCCAGACACGTCCTCCAGCTCCTCCGGTGGGACAGTGCTCCTGGTCAATCCATTTAAGTAGTAAAAGTGAAGTTTTGGCTTTCTTAAGAGAATATCTACATGTACACCATTATTAGACAACTATTACTGTGCAGAATTATTATGCAACTAAATGAAAAACAAAGATTTTTCCATCTCACTTGTTTATTTTTACCTGTTAAAGTGGGAATAATAAACAAACTAAAAATTTACAAATAAACATTTCTGAAATTAAAAAAAAAAAAACAAAAACCCTCAGTGACCAATATAGCCACCCTTCTTTTCGATAACAGTCACAACCCTTCCATTTACGGAATCAGTCAGTTTTTTGATCTGGTCAGAATCAACTTTTTGTGCAGCCGCAACCACAGCCTCCCAGACACTGTTCAGAGAGGTGTACTGTTACTGTAAATTTCCTGCTTAAGAAGGGCCCAAATGTTCTCAATAGGGTTTAAGTCAGGTGAAGAAGGGGGCCATGTCAGTAGTTTTTCATCTTTAAGGCCTTTACTGACCAGCCGCACAGTGGAGTACTTTGATGCATGTGATGGAGCGTTGTCTTGCATAAAAATCAAAGTCTTCTTGAAAGATGCAGATTTTTTCCTGTACCACTGCTTGAAGAAAGTGTCTTCTAAAAAATTGGCAGTAGGTCTGAGAGTTGATTTTGAGTTCATTTTCAACCTGAAAAGGTCCAACTAGCTCATCTTTAATAACACCTGCCCATACCAGTACCCCACCTCCACCTTGCTGGTGTCTGAGTCGAAGTGGAGCTGTGTGTCCGTTACTGATCCAACCACGGGCCCATCCATCTGGTCCGTCAAGAGTCACTCTCATCTCATCAGTCCACAAAACCTTTGAAAAGTCTGTCTTCAGATATTTCTTGTCCCATTCTTGACGTTTCAACTTATGTGTCTTGTTCAGAGGTGGTCGGGTTTCAGCCTTTCTTACCTTGGCCATGTCTCTGAGAACTCAACACCTCGTACTTCTTGACATTCCAGGTAGGTTGCAGTTGTGGAATATGGCAACACTGGAGGATAATGGGTTCCTGGTAGCTTCATGTTTGATTCTTCTCAGATATTTGGCGGTTAATTTGCGTCTTTTCTTCTCGACACGTTTCTTGCGACCCAGTTGAATATTTGCAACAAAACGTTTGATGGTTCTGTGGTCACACCCCAATATCTTAGATATTTCAAGAGTGCTGTATCCCTCTGAAAGACTTTTGACAGTTTTTGACTTCTCAGAGTCAGTTAAATCTCTTTTTTGGCCCATTTTTCCTGAGGGGAAGAATCTGCCTAATAATAATGTGTAGTTTGATGGTTCTGTGGTCACACCCCAATATCTTAGATATTTCAAGAGTGCTGTATCCCTCTGAAAGACTTTTGACAGTTTTTGACTTCTCAGAGTCAGTTAAATCTCTTTTTTGGCCCATTTTTCCTGAGGGGAAGAATCTGCCTAATAATAATGTGTATTTCAATTTCACTATTTTAATTATTAGGCTATTATTTACATGGTTTTGGAGATGACATTAGTTGACACAAGTTAATTGAAATTACCTTAGATTCTTTATAGGTCCCTATATGTTTTTTAGGTACTTTTTCAAATGGAAGGTTTTAAGAAGACTCCCTCAGACTGTTTCACTCTTGGCTCACTTTTATTAGTACAATGTTTCGGTCACTCTGACAGTGTGCGGATGTCTTCTTAAAACCTTTCAGTCAAGTGCCTCTCCTCCAACGCACCTGTCGTCTAGTCAGGTTTGCAGAGTTTACACAGAAATGACTTTTTCAAATGGGGAATGTGTTACAAAAATAATACATAATATACCAAAAATATGATATGATATGATGGGAAAAAAAACAAAAAACCAAACCATAAATTGCTCCTCATACAGCCTACAAGTTTGGTTAACTCACCAAAGCAAAAAGTGGTTCAACTACATTTTGGCCATGGCTACACTATACTTACCGATACTTACCTGCTCTTATAAAATCAAGCCTATTTTTACAATCATGATGCAGCAGTTCATTGTCTTGGATGAGATACAGTCTTGAGATATTTTTACTTGAGTGCACAGATAAAGCATAGTATGATAATCCAACCACTGATCTAGATGTTAAAATGATAACTCAGTAATAAAATGCGTAGCTTTATGTAATGGTGCAGCTTTATGTAATAGTGTGGCTTTATGTAATAGCAGCCATCTCTTGTCTTGCCAAAAAGAAGTAAAATGGCTCTCAATATAAATTTCTTGAACATCAAGAATATAGACTAAATTAATGAAACTGATGGCAAATAGGCTGTCATTAAAAATAGTCACTATTTGTCCTCCAAAGTCTGAACTCTGCTCCAAACCACGTGCTTTTACTGACAGAGGATTGGCTGAAGACCTCTGGATTAAAAACACCCAAGATGATCATTCATGATTAAAAATGACTTATTTCATTTCAAATTCTATTAATTGGTATTAGGTTAATAGTATTACAATATTTAGCAGAAATAGAAAGAGAAAACCCTTTAATACCCTAACTAAACTGTGCTACTCAGCTGAGAATGAAGCCTCAAAACCTCAACAGTTGCTGCTGAGGCTGTTCTTTATGAGTTCATCTTGGACTTCTCCTCAAGTCCTCAGCACAGCTTCAGACAGGATGGCCTCATAGATCATGTGATCCACTGAAATAGAATTAAACTGCATAAAGCATGCCTCCTATGCACTATTCGCACTACTCATGAACACGTTTCTTAAACTTGACTGGAAAAATGCAGAGTAAATAGTTTTTTATTTCCTGTATTCTACTTATCCTACTATTGATCAGTCTCATAGGGACCTGATAATGTGCCATTAGAAAACTTTAACAAAGAACTAAAGAGGGTCACGGTTAACTGGTCTGATGAGAGAGATGCTGGTCCACTGACCTGGTTTGATCTGAGCATGAAAAACTTAATTTATTTCCGTACTATTGTATTAATTGTACACGGCCCACTGTGTTCGGTTATCACTTGAATACTTTCATTTTGAAACTTTGAAAAGTCTCAGTGTGGTTCGTGTGAGGTTAGAAATGATTTATCGCATGACTTATATGGAATGAGGATTGATATGTTGTTATCGAGTCTGATACAGGCCACCACTTGAAACCTGTTTATTGGAATCTCCACCCATGAGAAACTTATACATCTCGTCAGGTCAGCTCTAATACTAGTGACGTACTTTTACATAACCCAGATAGATCAGAGATAGACTACTTAATTAATGTTTTGCAAATGAAAGAGTTTGATTTTATGATCTGAATGTAAAGAAAGAATTTCATAAGAAGTTATGATTTATGACTTTAATGACATGGTAAATGCAATTCACAATATATGAATTTAATTATATGTAAATTTAATTACTGCGTTAAGTACACAGCAGTTTGAGATTTATGTTCTGAGAAATGTTCTGTAGCTCAAGATACTATTTTTATCATTTATTACAATGTTGCTCATCATGTAATTTGCCATTGTGACAATGTAGTTTACCGGCTGTGGGACAAATATAAGTTTTGATGTCTTTAAATGTCAAAGATTTTACTTAAAATAATACTTCAAATGAATACATATTTTGAATGAGACATTACAATAGCACCGTAAAACTGATTTGAGAAAATCAGAATATCAGAATAGACTCTAAAAAAGCTATACTATGTTCTTCCTTTTCTTTTCTGAAAGGCACAATATCAAGAAAGAAGATCCAATGCCATCAACGCTCTGAAGACCTCTAGTGGTGGATCTAGATAAGCCAACTTTTTAGATAAAATAATAAATGTAAAATGGTATTCACTAAATACAAATCAACATTGCATGAATGTGTACCAACATGTTTATTGTCAAATTTCATAAATTAAAAAGCAATGTTTGCACATCTGCAGGCTGCAGCACAATGTTGCCCCTAATCCAAGATCTTTGATGAACAACAAAAAACAACCTCAAATGTAAATAACAGTTTTCAACAAAGGTTATACTGGATCCAATGCACCGTAAAGGTTTTGGCCTAATTTTGGCCAATCTATAAGTTACCAGAGCAAAAAGCCCAAAGTGCGGCCCAGGGGCAATGCTAGATCCTTCATAGGATTTGATTTGAGGGAGTGTAACAGAAAGAAGAAAGATTTGCAAATCTTTTTGTAATTTGATTTCCAGCGTAACAATATAAAATAATATAATAGACAGAAGTAACATTGTGTGCACGCTTTGCTGTTACATTTATACTTACAGTAAAATACACAACAAAATAAATATAGAGGCATTTCTATAAAGTAAAGTTTCTTGGTACTGCATGTACCAGTCATGTACACAAAGCCCTTGAAACATTCATATGCCAACAGGCTCACTGTGTGGCATCATAAGTTAGGAGTAAAAGTATTTGCCCAACACCTGTGATCAACTTCATGTTTCCTCTTAAAACTCTTTGTCCACAACTTATCATTAAATTAAAGATGTTCAAGTTATTTACATTATACTTACAGGTTTTTACATTATAAATGCAAGTGTGGTGTACAGCTAGAAACCTTTCAACGAAGACAGCTAATGCTAAAGCTAATGTGGGTTTGGAGATGTGACTTTTTGTGCACTGCATGCACCAAGTCAAGACACGATGGCCGTTAAATGTGCTCCACTGCAGCACACGTTGCACAGTGGGTGGTTTTATTACATTCAACTAATGCAACCCAAGGTTGCTTTTTATGACCAATCTATTACTAAGGTGGAAAAAAGGTTGTAGTCAGTGCTACTTGTGAGAAACCCAGTGGCTTGAATGTTTTTTCCTACATGTTTGATAAGTATATCTGTATATTTGGCACTGCCTGTTTCTGTTAACACGTGTGCTCATTGTAATGCTAACATTTTGAGGTGTAGCTTTTATTTAACACATACAGATAAGGATTTAGTGATTGTCTGGTTGGACACAATACTGACATTAGAATAACACAGGAGCAGTTTGGTCAACAGCATAAAGTGTGAAGAGTGTGAACTGGATCTGACAGAAGCCCATCAGACAGACAATCAAGGGCCGCCCTGAGCTAAAATCTAGTACTAAAAGGGCCAACGTCAACAACATCACCTTGTTTACCTCAAGACTAGGTCTTGAGGTCTAACTTAGGCTTTGGTTATGTTCCTGGCCTGAGTGAGAAGGGGACTGGGACGTTGGCCTTCAATAGTGCAAACTCTGCTTTTGCCTTGAGAACATGTCCAGTATGGAGTGAGTTACTAAAGGCATTTTCTGAGCGAGGCCAGGTTAGTGTCTATCCAGCGCTGGTTGAGTTTAATGGTCTCCAAAGCCTCCTGTACACTCCTCATGCTGGACCCACGCTCCTTCAGGCCGGAAAAGAAATTCTGCACCTGCAAAACATATTGTGATGAAAGTGGGTGACACAATCACGTTAATAGGGCTATAGTCGACTAAAGAAATTCTTGGTCGACTAAAGACATGTTGTGCAGACTAAAATGGGGGCGTGGCAAAAGCTCTTAAAACTATTGCATCTCTATGTATCTGACCCCAACTGCACTCACAAGACGACAGCTGCACAGGAGTTTATACAAACACAATTATTTATGCAGAAAAAAGTACTAGGAAACAATGTATTTAAATAAAGACAGATTAAACTTGTATTTTTTAGTATTTACATGTAAAAAGGCAGATCATTATTCACAAAATCTTCAGCTAACTCATTCACTCAATAACTTCTCCATTTTGCTATGTCTCATTTAAATCATCTAAACAAAATGATTACTTGACTAATACACAATTTGGTAAACTAAGAAACCACTGACCAATTAATGGACTAAAGGCCTACAGCCCTAAACATTAATATATGATCATTTATTATAAAACACGGTGATCAGCCTACCTGGTCAAGATGTGTCTTAGTGGAAAACTGAGAGGTTGCAGACTTGATAATTCTTTGAATTGCAAATGATCCAACTGGAAATCTACCAAGAGAAATACAACATAGTCAAAACTCAAATAACTTTGAAGTGAAAATGTGCATCTTACTTTTGTATAAGCCTGTCCCAGTTTTCTTGAATAAAATCCCAAGCAAACAAGTAACCAGCAAAGCCATTACACACAGTGCCAATGACTAAAGGCAACTCCTGAGTCTGAACTATTTGGCCTCTGAGTCCTTCCTGTAAAATCCTGGAAAAGGAACGAAAATACAATTAATCATTAGTTCATTACCAAACTATTACTATACTAGTTAATGACATGTAATGTTAATTCTTGTAAATTTTCCCTGTTAACACACAGAATATTGAAATAATTAAAAGCACAAATGTGCTTACCAAACAATCTGTTGAGGGTTTTGGGTAGAGGCCAAGCCCTTTAGCATTTTTCTTTTTTCTGAATCGTAGCTTGCAGTTCCGTATAGAGTCAACAGAGTAGACCAGTCATCTGACTGTGCAGCTACATTGAAAACAACTTGTTGCAAATCCCCAGGGATGCTAAAAGGAACATAATAATACAGTTGATACTAGTTTCTTGCGCACACACAGAATATTAACATTTGCTTACGTTGCAGTCCCATTAGATTCAACATAGTTTTTGAAAATGTCTTTGGCCTGCTTAATGCAACTTTCTTCATCAAAATGACAGGCTGTCTCCAGCAGTGCTGAGCGCAGTTCTTGCTTTGATACACTCTCTATTTTGCTCCATGTTTGCTTCTGAATTAAACCTCCAAACAGACTGAGCATATAAACCTGGAGAATAGACATTAATGTTACAATATGTACAAACTACTTTTCATTTAAAAAACAAAATTGAACAAATATTTCATATCAAACCTTTAAACGAGCCCCAAGTTCATGCTCATGGCGCTTATCAAGCAGTCTGTAAATGGTGTTAAATTGTAATAACGCTTCTGTGACTGGCGTGGTGTCAGTCTCATTGGACAAATATTTCAGGAGCTGGTGAACTTGCTGAAATGACACACGTCCAAGCCTTTTGAGAAGAAAGACTTTCATTAATAAATTACCAGTCTTCTATTTCTGTATTGGTGAAAACAAAGCTCACCTGGAGAGGGCAAAAATGTTGTGTATCAATGATGTTCGATCTTCACTTGTTAGTACTCGGTAATTATTTGCCAAAGCATCAGAGAGTTCACTCCACCCTTCTTTTCCATAGTCGACAATGTAAAAGCCAGTATTTTTGTAATTCAACTTTAACCACTTTACCTTTTCTGGCAACTTTAATGTCTCTGGAAAAAGTGTGAAGAATCAAGCACATTGCAATTTATCAGGGTAAATCTTACAATCAGACTTTGTACCTGATTTTGTCTTTAGGGTGAACAACTGTCTGCACTCAGCAGCCAAACTACAGCTGTCGTTGATGTAGCTCACAGGGATGTGCCACAAACTGAAAGAAGTACATAGTTAAATTATTTATCTGTGCATTTCTGTTCTATTAGTTTATTACTTATATTACTTAGACAACTACTAATCGACTACTGAAATAATTAAGGACTATATTTTATTATCAGTTAATCATGGATGGATTGGACTCTACAGGCCTCCAATTCTCCTCCTGTGTAGTGTCTAAATCTAAATTTCTAAAACACATGCCAAAAAACATTTTGTCACAAAGACAGAAACATTATTAAATCAAAACACTTTGTGATCACATTTTGATCAATAATGCACTTTTTTGTAAATATTCAATCAGCACATTTATACCTTAATGACTAAATGCATTTTAAAAACCTTAATTTTCAATATAAATAATCGCTTACTAGTCGCCTATTAAAAAATCATTAGTTGCAGTCCTAGTGTGATGGAGCTTACCTGGAGGAATGTGTGGCATTATCGGATGTTAGTAAAAAGTGCTCCTGGGAGAGATTGACTTCATCTCCTTTGTGACTGACTGTGACCAGGGGAAAACCTTTCTGTGACGTCCACAAACTCATCATCTCAGACACGTTCTGATGTTGTGAGGACAGCTCCACCTAAGATCACCACAAACAATTAATTACAAGAGGCAAGGGCATAAGAAAGATCAGTAACTAGATAACAAATCCAAACAGATTTTCTTTATTTATTGGCCAACTCATAAAAGTGACTTAGCGAATTACTTCAAAATCTCTTTTTTACTTTTCTATAAACATGTTTCTGTTTGAATAATTTATGCTAAAAAAGAAAAAAAGATGTCTTTTCGTGCCATCTTTAGACAAGTGTAATTGAGCCAGTACATGCAATACATAAAAAAAACAGCAGAGGGGAGTAGTGAGACACTGGCAGATTCAGCATGATCCTGCCACACTGAAAAATCCTGATTAACAGAAATATAGGCATAATGTTTTACCTGTGTGAGACTGTTCCAGAGGTCATTTGTGTATGTGTTTAGTCCACTGAATTGCTTCAAGTATTGTATGATCCCTTTCCTAAACTGCTGGTCTCCTGGGAGGGAGGCGTTCAGCATTAGGAGAATAGATGCTCCCTGGAAAAACAATGTAAATCTGTAGTTATAAATACAACTAAATAATTCTAATATTTGAACAGTTTAGTGAAATGGACCTTTTCATAAGACACAGAGTCGAACATCTCCTCCACCTGCTCTGGTGTGTTGACCTCAGTGGAAACAGCATGAGATGAGTTCAGAGCATCTTTCTCCATTGCTCTTAACCGCACATCAAGGAACAAATTTTCCTGCAAATAAGAGCAGATATGTAAAAAAAATGCTGTACACAGAGTACTAGGGGTGGGTGTTATTGGCAAAACTGAAAATCTCTCTTCAAACATTATTTTAACAATACTAAAATGTGCCTGTAAATGTTTTTGAGGTTCAAGCCTAGCATTAATTACAGACAATATATTTGATATTCTAATTTCTAAAAATCCAAAATAACAATAGCAATATTATCAAATTCTCTATATATCTCCAACCTCTAACAGTGGGTGCAGTTACAAAACAAGTCAAGTTCACCAAAATCTGATTAATATCTGACTTCTAGACCTTTAACTAAAAATATGAGTAATCAGAGGGACCATGATCAGAAAGAAATCAGATGATTTTGCTGTTTTAATATTTTTCTTTTTTTCTTTTTAATCAGATTTTGTGTGCATGTCACCATAGACAATGAGCATATTGGAGAAAGATAAAAGTCAGAACTTACGATGTCCAGCTCTGGCAAAACATTTTGTATTGAGGTATACTGCATGTAAGTTGCAAAGCCTTCATTCAACCACAGGTCATTCCACCAGCTCATAGTCACCAGGTTTCCAAACCACTATAAACATACAAGTTTCAAGATGAGAAAACTATTACTACTTTGTAATAACTACAACTTATTTTGCCTTAATTAATAATGAACAATTGAACAAGTTTATTACGAATGATCCAGGCTTAGTAACTACTTAAAGAAGGGGTTGGGGTTCGGAGTTAGGGTTAATAAAAGTAAAAGATTAATAAAAGTAGTTACCAAGACTGAATAATTCTTAATAAATTATTTGTCCATTGAATGAAGCCTTTTAACCTTAGTTATTAAAGTGTAATGAAAACTTGAGCTCAGATGAACATTGACAAATACCAACCTGATGTGCAAGTTCATGTGCTACAACTGAGCCAACCACTTGTTTTTCCAGAGCAGACGAGTGTGAACCCACCAAAAGACTTGTTTCTCTAAAGGTGATTAAACCCCAGTTTTCCATTGCACCTGCCAGGAAATCTGGGATCGCTACCAAGTCTGACAGGAACAATAAAGAGTATGTTAATATGAACAAAGCAAACAATATAAAACAGAAAAGAGCTGTCAAAAAATCAATTGGCTCACCAAGCTTTTGGAGGGGATAGGGAATCTCAAAGAAGTCATTGTAGAAGTCCAAAAGTTTGGAGGCTGCATGAAGAGCATAGTTGGTGTGGTCCCTTTTCTCTGGCACGGAGTAAACCGATAGCTACATGTAAAGATAGAGGGTAAAATATTTAATATAATATTTGAATACAATACAATGTATGAAATTGTAATTTACAACATACGTTTTCCTTAAATTATAGCAAAATGACTTACCAAGGTATTGGAGACATTTTTGAAGATTGGCGTGAAATTGGCAACAATAAAAGCTACAAGGTAAGTACTCATGTTGACACTGGTCTTCTCAAATTCATCCAGAATCAAACCGTTTGATAACTTTGTTGTTTTTGCCTAAAAAAGAGACAGTTACTAATACAGAGATACTGCCAGGAAGGTTTCATAGAATTGATCTTTTTTAATAAAAAATGGCAAAAATTATAGGATTTTCATTTATCATTTAGTCACCTTGGGCATATTGGAGAGAGCCAAGTAGTCTGCTTTGTGACTGATTTTAATAAGAAAAGTGGCTTTGAAAGACGGCTCATCAAAGCATGGAAACGCCTTTCTTGCCGAAAGAGGTTCAAACTGTGTTGCAGCCAGCACCCTGGAAACAGATATGAAAGTAAACTTAACCTTTACCATTTCAAATAAGACGTATTTAGAGAGAATTTTACTTATAAACATACTTTTTGTTTCCTTCTTTGTCAGTGTATGAACTGTTGTAAAATCCATCGTAAGTGTGAGACAGGTTAGCAGAATAATCTATAGTCAAAACACAGCGCTGGCCAGCCTTGAGCTCCTCGGTGAACTTAACAGCTATTTGTTGTTTTGGTTTATACTCCAGAACAGTTACAGTAGTGGCTTTCTCATCACTGAGCTGCCAAGAAAATGAATATGGTGTTAGAACTTCAGCCGTCATCCAAGCATGTTAACCTAAAATCAACTTTAAAGATAAACTATAGGCTTACCTTAAATGTGGCTTTATTAATGTTGAGATTCATGCTGTGCAGAACAACGTGTTTGGTGTTATGTCGTACAAATATTGTGATAACAGCATGGCCAGTGAATGTCATTTTGTCCAGGTCTGGGTTGAGGGTGAGATCGTAGCTGAGGGGGCGTACGCTTTGTGGCAGTCGCAGCTGTGCCCAGGGAAACACTTCACCATTAGTGGAAATAGGATAGACTGGGTCAGAGGGACTGGTCTTGTTTTGTTTAGGGCATCCGTTCTAAAAAGCAAAAACAGTTTAAGATCAGTTTAAGTCAAATTTTTTCCATCATCATCACTTCATGCTGTTTTCTAACCTTGGTAAAAGTACATTCTGGTAACAGGTACAGTACCATGGTCATAGAGACAACTATAACCAATAGGAGAACACATACAACCATTGTGCGTGCTGAGGGTCGGGAGCAGGATCTAGGAGGGAGGAAGAGTCCATATAAAAACTAAACTGACCAATCAAAATATTGTGTTTTTAGTAATTATGCTGTAATACAAAAGTTACCTGGATGGAGACTGGCGCGTGTAAGGTGAAGCAGCGACTCTCTGAGCTGAGCTGCGATTCATAAAGGACATGCCGAGGAGTCGGGCAGAAGATTCACAATCCTCCTCTTCATCGTCCAAGTCGTTTTCTCCCAGGCCACGAACGAGAAGCCGAGAGCTACGCGGTTCATACACCACATCATCAGGGTCCAGGGGAGGAAATGACTGCACAAAACCAGTTACTTTATTGGTAAATGTAGCATTTAAGAGGTAATATTAAATGGTTACATGTGTTAACAGCTTTTCTTATAATAATACGCCTTCTCTCTAAAACCTACAAATCAGGTTAGACAAGGCAAGGCAAAACAAGTTTATTTGTAAAGCACAATTTGTACACAAAGTAATTCAAAGTGCTTTACAGAATAAGAAAGACATTAAAATCACAATACAACAAATCAAAACAGAAATAATCAGAAATAATCATCATACACAATCAACAAATCAAAACAGAAATAATCAGAAATAATCATCATAAAATGAACCTTAAAAGAGAAGAGTGCAGAATAAAAATGTTTCAGTCATTTGCGCAGCTAAACAGAACCATTTTGAGCCTGGATTTAAACATTGTCAGAGTAGAGGCCTATAGGAGCAATAACGGCCTCTAACTTGAATTTTAACAAATCAATCACATCAGCAGGTTTTAACACTCTAAAACATTGCCAGAATTGAAGGTATAGTGTCTAAATCAGACTTGGAGAGACTTCTCCTTGCATTTGTCTCCAGCAGATGTGAGACAGGCTTCTACTCTCACAATACATCCATCCAGGCTCACAACAGTTCTTTTTAGCTATGCATATGGCTGCATCTTTCTTGTTGTAAAGCACTTGGTGTTCAAATTGTGCTCTGCAAATAAATTACCTTGCCTCAATAAACTAATTCATCTCTTGCATGTAGAAGACTAGTTGAGACAGAATCATCATGGTAACTCCACAATGATTACAGATGTACATAAATACTGCCTCTAGTTGTCTATATTTACTGTTTAATATAGCCTTTCATGCAGAAAAACAGACTTACGGGGAAGGAAGTTGAGTCTTTGGCCAAGTCAACGACATCAGGCTCCTCTTCAAACATGCTGTTTTCTATCATGTTTCTGGGCAGGTTTGCCCGCTCTACAAGAAAGACGAAGATTTATGAGGAAGAGAAAGTGTCTGCAGTTAGCTTCCTAGTTTGGTTCAATAGCCAGTCTCATTCAGGTCATGCTGTAAAGGAACTTTCCAGCCCATTGACCCACATGCAGCTCGTTATTGTCACTTAAGGCAACTCAAGAAGCCTCAACAAAGACGACCTTCATGAGTTTCCTGTCACTGTTAAGCCCGTCTTTGCAGCTGGTTCTAGCTAAATTATTTTTTAGCTAACACACATTTAGTAGTCATGTATTTGTTGCCTAATAATTCTCAACATCATCAAAGATAAGATGGTCGTAGCCTTTAACATATAGCATATGTCACTGTTTTTTAAATTGTCGTTATTATTGAGTGATGCAACGTGTTATATTTATTAAACCTGAAGTAAAGCATTGTAATTCAAATAATGTCTTATACTGTTACATTGCGTTTTCACAGTCTGTGCGTAAAGCAGAAGAAGGGCTCTTTGTGCAACCAACACGTGATTCTCCTGCAGAAATGTCTAACAACCGCTGTGGAGACATTTGCTTGTAGTCAACCGCCTAATCTAATAACAAAAAATAGTAGTGCTGGGTGATAAGCAGGTCTCCAATTACACCTCACAATCCAAACATTGTCCGATTACTAAAGCCTTACTAAAGGCAGTTTTAGTGAGTGTATTTTTTAAACAAATGCTTTCTTCTTTCTGCTTAAACCTTAATATTATACAGCTGTTGTTAATGATATGACATCCACTGGTAGAAGTAGCTATTGTGTTGTGTCTATAGTGTAGAGATGGGCTGATTATCAAAATATTAATAATGAAGATATGCAAAATTTAAATATCGAGTATATTGTTTATATTTTAAAAATAATTCAAAAAGAGTTGTTTCAAAATGAAAAAAACATATGTTGTAAACTTGTGTGTGTATAAAGTGATATTTTACATTTGTCTGATAAACCTTGATAAACTTTTAAAGACCTTAATACATTTAAAGGCATGATTTCATTTCTGTTGGACTGACATAATATTATATGACTACTTAAGAAAATGTGCAAAATGTATTTCTGTCAATATTAATATTGCTACTACAGTGTAATAATTATACACTGTATTATTTTATTATTGAATGTCTCAAAAAGGAATGTCCACGGTAATACACAGGTTAGAAGGCTACTACTGGTCCTTCACAACAATGTAAAATATTACTATAAATATAGTAACTGAACACCAGTGTTTACTAAACATGTGTCTACATAACCCAGTCTGTGTAAGTCAAAGAGAGGATAACGGGTTTGAAGGCTATAGTTCCTTCTGTCATAATCAATTATATCTAATTTGTAAACAGGAAATTACACAGAGTGATTTAGTGCCACATCTTCCTGGCTTAGAGGAGCCTAATATAACATGTAAAACCGTTATTTAAGTTACCACAGAGGCGTGTTTCTATCTTTATGTTTGCTCAGATAAGGCTTATGCGTCATGGACCTATAAAGGCGATGGAGTGCGGCTGTCTACTGCAGTCAAACCTATGACTATCTATTCAATACAAACAAAAGACGGCTAACAAACAGACTAGCTATATTATTATGAGAGATCCACCCATGACAACATGTATTCCTAAAAAGAACATGGTGCTGAAATGAACGGTGATCAAAATCCCATGTACAATAGCATCAATACAAAGATAACTTATTAAATAAACTATAACTTTGAAAAAACAAGACGGTGAATGTCCTAGACATTCACCGTCCGAATGTCACGTCCAGTCCAGTCAGCTTGCAGCTAATGTTGGACACTAGCTGGCCCACCGCTTTTAGCCTCATCTATTACTGCTTTTTTTTTCTTACCTGAATTGCGACTGTCAAACGGATCCATTGTAGGTCCCTCCACAGCCTCCTATGCTTTAAGATTGCGAAGAACAAATAGCTCAGTAAACCTGCTAAAATAAATAAATCTCTTATCTGCCACTGGCGTTAGCAGGTGAAGCTAGCTCGAAACTAGCCAACTTCTGACAACTGTATCTCACTGTCAGACATTTATGGAGTTTGGTTGATATCCATGACTGAATCGCTTTACCTCACTTTACCGGACTAATCCATAATTATTAAACGAATAACGGCATAAGCCTTTAAGCGGAAGTGTGTGCACAAATCTGACCAAAGTTGCCCCGAGCCAAATGACACTTTTGCTGCCTCAGAGCAGTTGTTGACAAGCTCCCATCGGCTGAAAGGCCATTGGACGAAACGACACGGCCAAGGGCGTGGAGGCTGTCACGTGATCCACGCACTCGCATCACAGAGAATTTATCCTTATATGACAATAATTCAGATACTTGCTTTTAACTATATATAACTTATATAACTTGATCAATATCACTAAGTCATATGTGGCCATACAACTATGACTAATACACACAAGTTGCCCTTGTTTGTTGTTTATTTTGTTGTATTACAGGGCCAGTGCGAAGATATTTCTATTACGTCATGATTTATTATTATTTTTATTAATAATAATACTAATAATGCAAACAAATAAAAACTAATATTTTCCTTATAACCAAAGCAGAAGCAAAGTAAAATTTCAGTGTTCTATTTCCTCCAGTTTGCAGCATCACTAATTCTGAATCCCAGGCAATCACTCATATTTATTGAATCTGCTCATCCAGCCACTTTTTCAAAGTCCCAAGGTTTCTCTGGACCCAGTAAACGTTTTTCTTCACATTGTCAAGTGCAAGGCGAGTAACTCTAAGCTGAGAAGATTCAGACTTTATAGACTCAAAGAATAACTGCACCTATAGGGGAGAAACATAAACAACAATTTAGGTATACATTCAAGGTAAATCTGCATTCCCCTAAGATTTTATAAATTATAAATAAAAAACTCTTACATCTGCAAGTTCTTCACTTGTAGTGAATTGACTAGTGGTGCCAATGAGAATGTTTCTGATGCAAAATGAACCTAATTGAAACCTGTAAAAAAGAGGAACAAATAAGAATTTGATTATCTAACATCGTGTAGGCTTAGTGACTCCATTCTTACTTCTGAACCAGAGTACTCCAGTGCTTCTTTACAAAACTCCAGGCGAGATGATGGCCCAGCGGGTTCCTGGCAACCATGTAAATGACTGAAGACAGATCCTGAGCCTTAATGTCCTTCCCCTCTAGACCCAGCTCCAGGAGTCTGCAACACAGAGATGATTCAATAGAACACCCATGTTTATTTTTGCACAATTTACATGAGAGTAACCAGAGCTGTTGTGCTGTTATTTCTCTCTTTACTTAAGAAACACTATGTCTGTAACAAAAAGTATTTCTACTCTCAGGGATAGTATAAGCAATTCTGACTTTTGCACGCGCATGTAACAATTTGACCACATGGGGGCAGCACATGTTCATAGTGCAGTAACATGGGACAGACCTCTGCAATTTGTTGGTGTCTTCAGTACTAGTTAAAGCCTCCATTATTTGTCTTTTTTGTGCTTCTGAGAGAGATGTAGTATAGGTGTAGAACAGAGAGGTCCAGCCATCTTCTCCTTTTGCCCCAACTGAATACACTGTTTCTGCCACATCAGTAGGAGGGCTACAGAAATAAAACAATTATTGGATAAATTATTAGAAAAGCGTATAATTATTTAATTGTCATAATATTTTAGGAGACAAACCTCTGTGTCCCATTGGATTGTATCCAGTCTTTGAAGCTTTGCTGAGCGTGTTCCAGACACGGGGGGTCTTTAAGATGACAGGCCAGAGACAGAACTTCTGATCTCAGTCTGCGCTCTGACACTGAGCCACTGTCACTCCATGTCTGCTGATCAATAACTCCACGGAAAAAATGCAAAATATGCATCTAAAAGGAAAACCCAAAGAGCAGTTTTAAGCATTTATTGAATAGCTGTCTCCAGCAAATAGAGCTTGATAAATTACCCCCAACTTCTTTGTTAATTCCTGGTCATTCCTTTTCTCAATCATCCTGTAAAAGCTTTCCAGATATCCCAGACCTTGGAGAAGAGGGACGGTATGTCTCTCTAATCGCAAATAAGTGATCAGATCCAGGGCTTCATTGAGAGGCAACAGGCCAGCCCTATAAAAATATGCAACATTAATATAAAATCTAATAGAATATAAACACTTGCCAAATGCATATCTACTCACGTGACCAACTGAAATGCATTGTGTATCAAGTGAGTCCTGTCTTTGTAGCTGAGCGCTGTGTGGTTTTGGCTGAGTAATTTGGTTATCTTTTCCCAACCACCGTCCTCATAATGAACCAGGTAATATCCAGTCATATCGGTGTTTACCTTCACCCAGTTGACCTCTGACCCTATATGTATCTTGTCTAAATCACAGCAGAAAGGGTATTAAATCAAGTTTCATATGACTTTGCTATAACTTTATGCTACCTGTCTTTGTGGTCATCATGTGTCTATAGATCACGTTGGAGGCATCCGTCTTGTACGTGACCGGAATGTGCCAAAGGAAGCTTGTGAATTTAATGTAGAAACAAACGTTAAGCCATACTAAATGTGGAATAAAATTGACTATGTATAATTTAGGTCTCTACCCCTGTTGCAGTGAGGACCAGTGAGGGTCAGAAGGCAGAATGGTCTTCAGGAATCTGTCCTGTCTCAGCTCCAGATACGAGCCGCTCCTCCGCACTGTCACCACAGGAATACCTTTCTGTAGCGTCCATGTGTTCATCATGGCTGTCAGGTCAATCTGTTCACCTGCATAAAGGTACTGCAACACAAACAGTTAAGAAAAAAAACTGTAAAAAAACTACTATATCTTATATCCAGATGGGGATTTGGACTCACAGCGTTTTTGAATGCCTGCTGGCTGCTGTAACAGTGTTTCCCAGAGATGAAGTCTTCCTCTGAGCATGTCTGAACAACAACACATGAGTCAGACATAACTGTAAATATGAAATGTAACTATACATATTGGAGCCAAAAAGTAAGACTAAATTAATAAAAAACAATAAAAAATATTATTATTAATCAGTAGTATTCTATCAGTAGACAAGTAAAATGTGTTTTTTTCTTCTGCAGTGGTACCTAGGCCATTTGGTTTATCCCCTAAAATGACATTTGCAAAGACAGAAATACTGCAGAAAAGGCCAAACTATAAAAAACCCATTGAAATATTTATGTTCTTACATTGGACAGGCTGTCCCACAGGTCTTGGTTCTTGGCATTTCTATAGCTGTATTTTCGAAGATATCTCACTATCCCACTCTGGAACACTTCATCTGTCAGAAAGTGGCGGATCATATGCAGCACACATGCTCCCTGACATAAAAAAGAAGTAAAAAGTTTGAATTATAGTTTCCAGACTATGTATATAGGCAACCATGCGCATTTCACAAGTTTGACAAATTGGCTGAGCAGACTGGAAGCCAGCAGCTAAATTATGTGTGACTGAAGATGCGTGCTTAAGTGTAAACATACTTTGTCATAGGAGACTGTGTCAAACATCTCTTTGATCTGAGTGGGATTCTCTGCTGCACTCGAAATCGGTCGAGAAGAGTTCAAAGAATCATGGCCCACTGCTGCGAAGCACGTGCTGAGCAGATACTCTTCCTGAAGCAATTTGGACAGTACGTAAAACAAATTACAGCTATGCGTAAAATCACTATATGATATATCTTTAAAAACATACCACTTTGAATTCTGGGTAAGTGGCCTCTACTGAGATGAACTCCATGTATCTGGCAAATCCTTCATTGAGCCAGATATCGTTCCACCACTCCATAGTCACCAAATTACCAAACCACTGTGCAGAAACATGACTTTTAGCTCTACAAGCATAAGCCTATAGATTAAAATAATAAACAATATGTCTAACCTGATGTGCCAGCTCATGCCCAATCACCATAGAAACCCAGACTTTATCAGACATAGAAGACGTGAGTGGATCAAAAAGCAGGCTCGTCTCCCTGTAAGTTGTCAGACCCCAGTTCTCCATTGCACCTGACTGGAAATCAGGGATAGCTATCAAATCTAGGAGAGACAGCACAGATTATAATAAAAGAAATTAAACAACTCAGGTAACATATGACCAGTTAATATAAGTTAATAAGTTAATATTGTAGATTTTGGCTCAGAAATGTCTCCAGTAGGTAGTGTACATAATGCAAAGTTATGGTTTATTTGAAAAAAAAATGCTAGAGAAATAGCCAGACATATGAATTTGGACAAAACTGCAGCTCTTATGTGGGGATTCAAATGTATGGTCACTGCTATTGGTTGACAGGGCAACATGTTAAGAAGGTGGTCACTAACTATAAAAAAATGTCCTGAAGTTACCTTGCTTTGGTAAAGGGTACTGTATGTTAAAATATTCTTCATAAAAATCCAGCATTTTGACAGCAACCTCCAGAGCAAAGTGAGTTTGATGCCACTTCTCTGGAGCAGCATAAATGGACACCTGTAGAAATGGACCAAAATTAGTACATAGTAGTAGCAGTATGCAGCAACATGAACTGTATATATGGAAATAAAGTATGGATGTGGTGCCTGAGATCAAAGGGAACTGTAGTTTTACTTTATTAACTGGATGAATGAATGCATTAATATACAGTGTATTTTATTGGCATGTACACCATTTATGACATCAATCTGAAGGTGGAAATTAGCAATTTTGTTATAATCTAGCACAAACATATTGCCTCTTTATATTGATCAATATTTTTTATGTGCATTGCCCCTGATAAATAAACAGATAAATTAAACTGAACAAGTGTTGTCACGGTACTAAATTTCAAACTCAATTTCAATACTATGGAAAAAGTTCAATACTCAATTTTGATGCTACAATGAGAATATATATTTTTTAAAAGACAGTACCTCTAACATAGACCAAGACCATCCTAAAACTATTCACAATCGATCCAGTTCTGTCCTAGGTGTTTATTAATCTGCTCCTGTATCTCTATCAGTTCTGTCCTATTTTGCTGTTTTTTCAGTATTGTTACTTGTCTAAATGAGTATTTATTTTTGAAATTAGTTTTAGTACTATCAATACTTATCTGAGTATGCATTTTTTGTAGAAATTACAGAGGAATATGAATAGCCAACAGACCTACCTGAATCCCAGACGCTGTTGTTGCCGTGACAGACTTGAAGTCACAGACAACAAAAGCGACAAGATAAGTGCTCATTTTTACACTTGGAGAAAACTGGTCTTCAAAGACAGCAGCATTCACTTCACTTGTGCTTACCTAAATTAAAAGTAACTTTAAATATATCTGAAGTTATTATGAGAATAGATAATGAAATGATGCACTTACTAGAGGCATATTGGACAATGAAATGAACTCTGGACCCCTTCTGATCCTGACTGTGAAGTTGGCTTTGAAACTTGGCTCATCAAAACAAGGGAAGGCCATGCGTGCGCTGGTGGGCTCAAAGTGAGTTGAAGCCAAAACTCTAAAAAATAACAGTTACTCATTACGTTTCAATATTCAAATCATCTTGTTGCAACCAACGATAATATAATAATGCCAATAATGTGATGACTGTACGGTAATGCATTTACATTATTGGGTAGTTTTTGTTTACTTTTTTTGATAAACTACTTTAAAGTTTAAACAGACTTTGTTATATATTTATACAAACCACATATATATTTATACAAACCACAGATGATGTCCTGATTTTTAATATTGGTGAAAAGTTACAAATGATTGACTTATTATGTTACTGCCCATTATTGCACTTTTGGTTTATTGGTTATTCTCAGGTGTTACATACCTTGTTTCCCCTGCACTAGTCTTGTAGGTGCTTTTGTAAAAGCCATAAAATCCTTCAGATAGTCCTGCAGTAAACTCCAGATGAAGGAAGTACTTGTGTCCAGTGCTAAGGACTCGAGAAGAGAAGACACCCACCTGCTCATGAGGTGGGTTATAAAGAACTGGAAGAGGCTGAGAAAACAAACATGAATCAAAACACACATCAATGCAAAAGCACAACTCACATACTAAAACAACATGTTACCTGCTCAGAGAAAGGTGTGAGGTTGTGGCCAAAAATGGTTGCTTTGGTGATGTTTAGGCCTTTGCTGTGTAATACAAGCCAGTTTGTGTTGTTCTGGACATCAATCTCAATCTGAACTGAGCCACTGAAACTAAGGCTGGTGAAATCAGGGTGCACAAGAAGATTGTAGTGCACTGGAAGAATATACCTAAAATACAACCAGGGACACCAACATGAATTTTGAGTGCTGAGTACATTATTTTACTGTTCAAAGTAGTAGTAGTAGTAGTAGCAGTACCTTGGAAGGCGCAGGCGACTCCAGGGAAATGAAAGGTTTGAACCAAGGGTAGACTGTTTTTCTGTTGAATCTGACGGACTATCGTGGGTGGGATGGCACCCAAACAGAGGCAGCAGTACTGCAGACAATGCACACAGCTTCACTAAAGCCATGGCAGGGCAACTGTCCTTCAGTTAAACAGTCAGCAGCCTTCAGCGGTGGCTCGCAGCTGATATTAAAATCAGTCTCTTTCAGATGGGGCCCTGAGTGAGTGCTGAATACCGACAGATGTTTGTTCTATTGTTGTCAGAGCTCTGCTAGTTTAACCGGAACATGAGGCGAGTTGTCACAACGTGCCACAGACCTGAAAAGAAATGAATGAATGAAACTTATATTACTTAGGGTATCTTCTTCACACCAACTTGCAATGTTTAGAAACTATGAGCCTATGACTTTTTTGACCTAAGTGTAGAGCTATATTTGGACAGTAGAAACAGGTGCAACCAGGGTGACACAAAACAAAGACTAATGTTGCTTTAGTAAACACAGCCTACTGTAACATACTTAAATGCTGTTCTATTAAGTTAAATGTATAGTACTAAAGTCAACAATATATTTAAAAATTACAAACACTAACTTTACCCCATGAAGAAGTTTAGCAGCACGATTACCTCCTGTTTCTGTTGCTTTCACTTTCTGTTTTCAGCTCCTCCCATTTCACATTCAAATGTCACTGTAAGCTGTGCTTATCCTGGCTTTGTGAGATGTGAATATAAAATAAGGTATATATACTGTAGGTCTATGGATTACATAAGGTACTGTTGATTAAGATTATAATAATTCTTATCGTCTGATATTAGTGTTAATAAAAAGAACAATGACATGTAATTTATTATATTGATAAGAATCCTTACCCCATAACAGCCATGCTCCACTGCAAGTCACTACTGTCATTGCCCCCCCCCCCCTTTAAAACCCCTGTATGCGAGTGTGTGAGTGAGCATAGATCAGAATACAGTAACATGATCCCACAATGCAATGCTCCTGCAGCTCCAGACAGTGTCCCTCAGTTCAATCACACACACATTAGAGTCCACACCCACAAGCTCAGAAAGACAGAGAAAAAGAGAGAAAGAGAGAACGAGAGAAAGAGAGAGAAAGAGAAGAAAGATACATAGAGAGAGAGAGAGACAGAGAGAGACAGAGAGAGAGAGAGAGCAGTCTCACACAACATCCAGTCAGTAGTGAAGTAGAGATGACAGTCACATCTAAGAATCTCTTCTACCTCACCTTATTATATCTTTGGACAGGTATGGGATGATCATTTCTATTATTTGTATCATGCTACCTATGATTACTGAGAATATGTTGGTGATAAAGGTATAGTAGTCCTAGTAGCAGTGAAAATATAGTATAAATGTATAATGTAACTTGAGGTATATAGCTATTTTTGTTTTGAAAGTGTAATTCTACAAACAACTGTATGTAAAAGTACTGGTAGTCATTGACCTTCTCTTGTTTATAGGAGCTAAGGGGAATATGCTGACAGCTTTGGCTCCTCCGGTGCACTTGTCCGGGGACAGGCTGGGCTGGACTCTGCTGGTGTGTGTGGTGAGCGATCTCCAAAGAGGGCACCTGGAAGTCACGTGGAAGATGCCGTCTGGTCACTCCGTTTCCGAGTCGCCTGTCACTAGTCTTGTAGTGAACAGCAAGCACCGAAACCACAGCCCTGTGTCGGCCATCACAGTGGCAACAGATGACTGGCCTGGATACCGCTGCGCAGCCAGTCACAAAAGACGCCCCAAAATGACAAAAAGACGTCACACGAAGCACCCGGGTAAAGCTATAACTTAATATTTATAAATCACCAGCTATGGTAATTATTATGATATCTTTTCATCATGGCACTTGTTTGTGGCTAGTATATTGCACAGCCAGGTGGTCCAGAAAAGAACATTATAGTGACCCAGTGACAGGAACATGGAGATCGCCTGTGAGATTCAATACGATAAGCTCAAATTGTGTAAGAAGTTGATGCAATTTCAGTCAAATGTGTAAAAAAAAAACAAAGCCAAAAAAACCCAAAACACCCACACAAAATATAGGATACTGGACAGGATGTCATAATGTTATCCAAAAATCATCAAGTCTTTATTTTCAGATAACGAAGAAACAAAAGGCTTTGATTATGTGGAGACTGGTAATATTTACAAATACAATGAGTATTTTACCACTAGTGTGAAGTATAGCATGTGAATCCTGATTTCGCTGTTGAATTTTAGACTATGCTGTGTGGACGGACACTGTGGTGCTGCTGACACTAAGGCTGCTGCTGGTGAAGACCTTGGCCTTCAACGCACTGCTGACTATTTACTCAGTTATCAAGTGGTAATAATTATGTTAGAACAAACTTTACGATAGATTTAGCTCAACAAATACCTGCAGCTGTAAAATAAAGAACTTATACTATTTATTCTTTTCAGAATTTGACATGAGAACTGGCTGTCTGAAGAATAGTTGTGAGTCCACTGCTTTCCAAAGAATACACCATCTTTGCTGTTGTGGCACGTTGAGCGGAGCAGCTCTTGGTTTGGCGCACTCCTTCACCCTCCCAGGTGTGGCAGACTGACAGTTAGAAACACCACACATGAAGACACTTTATCTGATTAAAGTGAACTCTCAAACAGATGGGTAGTATATTTCTGAGTAATGGATAAATCAAAATATTGTTTAAACATTAGAAAACACATGGTTTCTTTATTATCTTTTAATAAAACACTTGCACAAAGTATTTTTGGTTTTTTTCTGTTTTTCTTAATGAGCGTGTCGAGTCACACTGAGATAGCAACAGAGTACCACTAGGTGGAAGTACAATCACATCTGACAAAGTTTAAATTATTCAATAAGAACCATACAGAACTTATTTTCTACAAACTACAATATAAATAAGTTTCCAACACTGACAATCACTCTTCACCAAATTTGCATTCACACATGTCATAAGAGATCATAACGCTACAAAAGAGTGTAATTAGCCAATTAAATTAAGACAAGGCTCCTCTCTCACATATGCAGCAAACATGAAGGGTTTTGTTCACACTTGGTTGTGTCCCATTGGGGAGCAGCTTGTTTGTTCTCAGTAGGAATTAAATTCTACAGTAGCAATGTCAGAACATTCAAGGAGTTGGTACTCGCTTCACACAAACTTTATTACCCTTTGCATCTATGGAGCAACCAACTCAATGAAACTCACACACAACCAAATAAACACAGCAAAACAGAACAACACTGGTGGCATCTGCTTTGACGATATCAAAAGTACATTCAAAGGAAAACTCACATTGACTGAACAGATCACTGGGTAAAGCCGTTGTGGAAAACACTTGAACCAAACGGTACTATTTTACAGGCTGATTATTTTTGGTAAAAGTCAAAAACACTGATATGGATTGTAAAAAATAAATAAAGTGCTTCTGTTTTAAGACAAACATCCTCGTTTTGAGGTATTAAAGAAAAATCACATCTAAGCACAAAAATATGCACTGCACATTGAACACAAAATAAACTATTTACAGTCTGTTGCTGTACAACATCTGCCATTGTGATGAACAAGAAACTCCCATGTTTTTTTCTTTTTAAAAAAGGTCCAACTTCATGGACTTCTGTCATCGGGAGCTGCCTGTGATATAGGCATTATAACAGTGTCATGATCCTACATCTCACCAAGGAGTGGATTCAGTGCTCAGTTTCAGTTCTCATTAAAATAAAAACTGACAAAACTTTCTTTCTAGTGCAAACCTCCTCCAGCCCACTTCCATGTTTTAGACCAGCGCTGTGCTGAGGACACACAGCACAAGAAGACAGAATGATATAGTCTGACGTGAATATGTGGGTAAGGAGGCTGCTCCTCTGGGGTAGATCCTCCATCTGTCCCGGTGCGGGTGAAGACTTTCCATGTCCTTCTGAGCACTGTATGCTGCCACAGTGAAGTTAGCGTCTCCAGTGGTCAGGAGGTCAAACACACATGAGTGGAAGTAAATATCATGTACCTCCAGCTGTTCTTTGCAGCGGTCCTTAGCTCTGTCCACACTGAAGAGCTGTGAGCCGCTGTAAGGAGAGGCTTGTGTCAATGAAGAATAACCAGGTCTGTGCAGCTGCAGGCCCAGTGCAGGGGGGAACAGGGGGAGATGCCCCCCCTGGTCAATGCGCTCACTGTTAGGACAGCCATTAAGACAGAGCTGAAGGTCTTGAGAGGCATCATAAGCCTGAGCAAATTCCTCTGGGATACGTATAGCTAAAGTCAGGTAGCGGCCCGTTTGGCGGACGATCACTGTCACCCCGATGTATCCCGCGTGCAGCTCCACATGGCGGCCCGGGCTGCGCTCTGAGATCCAGAGTGCCCGCACCTTCCTCAGACTCCCTTCTGCTGTGGCGGAGGAGTGGAGAGCATCGCCACTGCTCACCGTGCCATCGTCAAAGGCGGCCGGCAGGTTGTCTGTGACCGCCTGGTAAACTCGCTGGTCTGTGCAGCCTTCAAATGGCTTGAAGATGATGGTGATCTACAAATACAAGAAGACACTTAATTAATTGTCACTTTAACAGATACAATTGACTTGTATGTGTGTTAATACTTAGAAGAAGATACAACATTTACCATACTAAACAACTGTAATTGTTGACGAATTGACAATCATGACATTTGTCTCATCACACAGAACAAGTGAGAAATTACTTTTTAACAAGGCGTAATTTGACACAGCTATGCAAACACAAAGTGCAGTCGTGCAGTGGCAGGGCTGGTCCAGGGTGTGGTGTGAGCATTACGGTTAGCGCTAGCATCATGGTTCCGGTGAATGGCTGCTTTGTTCACATGACAGCCATGAGGAATGAGGCCTGGCAGCCCATTAAGCCTGGAGGGCTGTTAATGTGTGTGAGTGTGTGTCTCTAATAATAGTGACTAATAACGCACCGCACCTCTGACACAAGGTCAAAACTAACTCTGCTGTGAGGCCAGCAGTCCATTTGCTTAATGTGTGTTTGTTGTAAGTCTACATGGGGGTGTAGCATTTTAATAATTCAAACTCATTAACAAGAGCCTTAGAGTAGTTCCTTTAACAACATAGTGATCACCTCGTGTGGGTCATCATGTGCAGTGATTTAGGTGAAAGGAATAAGAGCTTGTAATATACTGGGCTCTGGTAACTGTTAACTGCTATGGGGCAACTAAGAGGCACTTCCAAACACGCACACAAGTGAACAGTGAGCCCTTTCACACATCTTATTCATGTTATTAGAGGTCAGGCTTAATGCAGCCATTAACCATGTTAGCTTTCCAATGCGGCTACAGTCACAAGAGATAGTCACAAGATGCACTGTTTGCTTCACACCTGTGAGTCTGAGCAGAGCATGCAAGAAACAGAAAAAATAAACGGAAAATGTTCAGATTAATGCTACTTAGAAATCATTACAGAAAGCTGATTTCTCTCTGTGAACTTAACTAGATTATGCCATCTCTCTTACAAAACTTCTGCTGCAAATCAAATTAGATCCAAAAGGCCATTTTCTCGGCATGGATACAAAAAGCGAACCACTCACCTTGTTGGTTGCCGTGGCACTGGAGCCAGTAACCACCGGGACATTTGTAACCTGGACTGACAGATAGTCATTGTCAATAAGAGGCCACGCCCCCTCCACTTTGCATGTTTGAAAGTTATCTTTAAATGTCCTGAGATGAGGGTCCCCGAACAGCCCGCAGAACAGGTACACAGGCTGGAAGTGACCCTGGTTGTGTCCATGGGGGTGGGTGTGTGTGTGCGTGTGTGAATGGGTATGCGCGTGCTGGCTGCGACTGTGGTAGTTGCAGGGTTCGTGGTGGGTCTCGGGGTGCGTGGATGAAGTTGGTCCATCTTTTGAGCAGTTCCTCTGGCTCATGAGATCTGAAATACCCAGCACGGCAGAGTGGTAGACCAGGTTTCCACGACAGGATTTAGCAGTCCTCTGTGTGCAGGCCGAATACGCCCGCAGCGCCTTACAGAACTCAACGTGAAAGCCATCCACAGCTGGTGTGAGGTGAGAAGTCAAGGAGACGAAGTCCGTAGTACACTTCTGGATACGACACTGGGGAGTAGCCACTTGGCACTGACCTGTAGGAGACACAAAAGGTGTAATAATAGATGTGTCATAGGAACAGTAGTAAAACCAGAAGCAATATAACATTTTAAAGATCACTAGATAAAAGATAAGATTTAAAAGAAGAGCACATCTAAAGTTGCAAGTACCGCTTTGATCACTTGATAATGCTGATCTGTTACAATCGCACAATAAAATAATATAAAGACAACCGCTGGATAAACCCTTGACAAATCTGAGGTGGTATTGTGTGTAATAAAGTTTATGTGTTATAAACCAAAGTGCGGCCACTCAGGAGAGATAAAAATCTATAGTGAGAGTGATAAAACTGTTTATACAGCCAGGGAGTAAAGAGTGAGAGGCACTAAATTTATGACACACTAGTGGAAAAAAACATTTATTGTGTATTTTTTTGTACAGGGTTGAAGCTGTAAGCACCATAGAATAAGCAGTTTTACTAATATATGTAACTGCTTTGAAAAGATGGATCACTGTGTCCTCAGACGCATTACTTTTGTGAATGTAAGGTCAGAGCAGCCTTTTATATCACAGATCAGAGAGCGTGTTAGAGCACAAGAGAGATTACAGGCCTGACCTAATGCATCAGTCACAGCGTGCTCCTATTAGATTAGGCCTGAGAGCCGCTCTGCAGTGTACGGCACTAACAAACAAACAAAACACCGCCAGCGCACAAAGATGGCTGGTTTCTATAGAAGAAACACATTTCAAACCAGCTTTTGACAGTACACCACTTTTATTGAATTGAAACAATCAAACTGCATTTTCTCTTAACACAAAGAACTAACAGCTCCAGAATGCATCTTAATTTTTTGAGTAAGACAATCTCCGGATTATTGTCCTATTACAGCCTTCTTAAAAACAGTATAGGCCATGATGTGTCAATTCTCTGATGGAGTCTTTAAAAGTTTAGTCTTGGTATGTCCAAAAATCACAAATTTCTCTCCAACTTTAAATTTATTTTGACCTGTGTTGGAGGTCTAACTAACCATATGGGGGCACTAGTGTTCCAATTTTGTACATAGGGGGCTGACACAGTCCCCCCTCACACAACATTTCAGAATCTCACTTGTGTTTGTTAAATACTGACACTGACACAGAGGCTGCCAGCCATGCCACAGAACAGTCGCTCAGAGACTGAGGAAACATTGTCTATTGGATGAAGTACTGACAGTCTCATCTGCGGGCTGTACTTACTGATAATACCATCCGCTATTTTAATCTGCCTTTATATTCTTATGTGCAATATCAGAATCACAAGATGCTCCAAAAATGCACAAAAGCACTCATTCACAAGCAGCTGTAACAGGCGGACACAGCAGACTTCACTAAATGTAATAAGAATCCTCTCTAGCAACAAAGTCAGAGCTCTGTGTAAAAATAACAGTAAGTGCTTAAGTGATTATAGATTTTTTTATTTTTTTATTTTTCAGTTTTTTTCCCAAAGATCTTTCTTGTGTAGTAGATTTCCCACTACTAGTGTAGCCTTGAGGGAATGCCAGGGGTGCCTTGAAACAATGTCCATTTTGAGTTTATTGATTCACACATGAATTTAATGTAATCATTGGGAATTTTGGAGTGCCCCAAGCAAACTTCTTAATCAGAAAAAGAACAGAAACGACCACTATTGCAAAATCCAAAGAGCAAGACTCAGTGACACAGATATTAATTACAGTGGTGTTGTTTGATAATGTTTTGGAGGCTTGTTGCCATTAGATGTAGTAAAAAAAAGAAAAAGGTTGAAAAACACTGGTATAGACTTGAGTATAGGTCTTCACTATGATCCTCTTTGTTTTTGCATTGTCCATCAATTAAGCTATTGGCAAGTAATGTGCAGAAAAGGAATTATTTTCAAACTGTTGTTAAGTTAATACTGAGAAATGGGAATTGCAATTATTGGTTCATATCACATCTATATCACCTGAGCACAGAGCTAATACAAACTACAGAAGATTCAATAACATCCCACCACAAATTGCTTTTTCTCACCTCAATATTGTTCAAATCTATTTTTCACAATCCCCGTCTATTGTTTTTCATCATTTCTTCCCACCAGCGCAATCCCTACACTGTATATCTCCTATAAGTTAAGCCTCACTTCTTTGGTGAAGCCCAGGCTACTGTCAGTCCCCTCCAGCCATCTCGCTCATATTCCCTGCACAGTGCTCCTCCTGAGGCACTATCTTTATGATCAAGACACAAAGGTCAAAAGTACCTGCAGCGTCCTCCCTTTGCACCCTCCGGTTCTTTGTCTGAGTACCGAACTTCTCTCATCTCCAGAGATCAGAAAGGATCTAGAGGGATAATCTCTCCGGTGAGGGCATGACTGGTGAAAGTGCTTATTGATCACCTTGTGTTGTTGTGCGCTCACACACACACATTGAACTAAAAAAATAAAAAAAAACAACTCTCCAAGATACAAAGACTTACAGGAGCTGCTACACATTTCTCGACATCTTCAGCAACAAACAGCTTTCATCGCTTTCAGGACTAGACAAAACTCACAGATGTAAAAAAATAGCGAAATAGCGGACATTCTTTCCAGGTGAGACACACATTGAAGGTGCTAAACGTGTCCATAACATGAATTGGGTCTCTTCTGTTTCCGAGTTCTGAGGCAGTGAACTCCAACTCATGTGTTAAACTAATTACTGGAGGTGTGACTGCCCAATAGACAGCACTGTGCTCAGCCGACCCCTGCACACAGCCACACAGCACTCAATGCTAAAGAACAAATGCGTTTATTCAACCAGTCTGTTCTAAATACAAAGTGGCTATTTATTCAGCTTGGCCTGGATAGGCTGATTTAAAACATGTCCAAGACTTAGATGATAAAATTACACAAGAAAGTCTTCTCATTGCTTTGTTTACCACAGTCTCTGACCTTCTAAGCCAGCCTACAGCCTGAGATCTTATTATGAGTAGGTTATTGGCAAACCTGGCAAATTTATGCAATCTATCACATTAATGTCAACCTATTCATGAGCAGACAACGGTAAATTAAACTTTCAGGTAAGTGATTTTGGTTAAAGGGACCCAAGGAGATTATCTCTCTTGCCCCTCTCCTCTTGCCTCCTCACGAGCCATTATGGGGCAGACAGGAGAATGACGGCCCAGGAGAGAAGGGGAAACTCGATCTATGCTTAGACTGCTGCACTGCCGCTGGTGAGAGGGCCATTATCAGGCCCAACAACACACCGTTCAGCCAGCGCACATTACGGCTTAATAACTTGTAAAGTGTCCGGTCGCTTCCTTAAGAAAAAAAAACTCAAACATAACCCGTTTGTACAGCCCACCTATTGTAATTGCACCACACCTGGAGAAAGTGCAGGAAGAACCTCACATACTGTAGAAAAGTTAGTTACCAATTTGCGGTGCAACGCAGGCGAGAGCGGTGACCAACAGAAGCACTGGCCGGAAACGGCGCACTGAAGACGGGGACGCGAGGCGCTCAGCCCCGCGGTAACAGCATCCGGCTCTCCCCATCCCTGTCCATGCAGGGCCAGGAGGGGAGAGTGGACCGAGCTCCAAAAGGCGAGGACGGGTGTTGTCCAGGCCTCCTCACGCCTTCCTCTTCTTCTGTCTCTTCTGCCTCACTTTGCTCTCCTTGCCCTGCTCCTCGGGTGCGCAGGGGCATTAAAACACAGCTGCTATGTGCTGCGGAATGAAGGGCGGAGCGGGAAACAACGAGCAAAAGTAAGTAGCGCCTCAAGTCAATCCAGCGACACTTTCTCCGGAATAATCCACGCCCCGCGTGCACGAAGTGCGCCGCGGACTTTCGGCTGCTTTCTGACCACTTCGTACAGACTTGAGCTCGTCGCGACACGCACAATCACATCTCTCCCTCGCCTCACCAGGCCGGGGTTTCTCCTCTACTCCTCCCCTTTCACTTTCTCCTCCTTCTCTTCTGTCCCTCCAGCAAATCAATACAGAATCAACCAAACTCTGCGAGCGGAAAACCCGCCTCCACAGCGCACAAACACTGAAACAATAATACTTCGCTAAAGGTGAAAGTTGTGAATCAGCGGCTGGTCAGACAGGAGCCATGCATCGCCTACGTCAAATAAAAAGAGAAAAAATGTAGCTATTTTTATGAAATGACGACATTATATTGCAATAGGAAACAACAACCTGCATGTAATGATCTGTTGTAGGCGTCATGTAGGAAAGCTACAACAGTAGGCTACTTGGGTCAAATGCAATAACAGCGAGCCTATGTTGTGGCATCAGTAAAATAAAACTAGAAACATAATGAATGTTACTGAAGTTGGTAATTTGATAATTAGGCTAGTGCTGCTCATCCCTATGACGGTATGCCATTTTGGTTTGTGATTCACTATTTCTCTATTTAATGCAGGTGTCTGCCCAAACACAGACACTCCCCACCCAGTGAGTGAGTGACAGCTGCATTTAACCAATCACAGTGAAGTGTGAACTTTCACACATCTTTTGGATAAACCTGAATTTAGGACATAAAACTTTATACACTATCACAGTGTGTGTTGCCCGTCCCCTTGTGTGTGCTGTGTGTGTCACTGCAGAGGGCACAGGTGCGTAGGAGCGGACTCACAGCTGCAGTTCATCCCCTCTGAGCTCCTCTTGCTCGCTGCTGGCCCTGTTCTACACTCTGTCACGTCTTCACTGTTAGCTTAAGCCTTTTTATGTTAATTCCTCCCTGTGGCTGCACAAACCCCTCTTCTCTCTGAGGGCTGTCTCTCCTCAACCCTCAACCAAGACCCTGTTCACCCTGTCACCTCGAAAAACGCCTCTGCCCCAAATCCCTGTACTTTTAAATCAAACTGCAAGACTCAAGACTTATGCTATTAGTTCCACTAGTCCTTGCATTTATTTGAGCTGCTTTCCCTAGAATATAAATTCACTGCAATGATGCCTTTGATCCACTGCACAAATTGTCATGTGCGGAGGACATTTTAATTGGTGTTTTATATCAAGTCTTCAAAATGAAATTTTAAATGCAATACTTGCGACTGGGACTCACATATCTAATCTGTTATCCCAGCTAGGCATCTTTGCAGCTTGGTATTTGAAATAAAAATTTAAAAATGTCTTAACAAATGTATTCAATTTTCAAGGTGTAACTTCAGAACACAAAATGTACAAGTAGGTTATCAAAGTAATATTACCGACAATACAACAAACAAATATTTTTTTCCTCCAAAACAGAATCTCAAAATATTGTGCAAATAAGGTCTTTTTGGTGACAGTTTTATTAATTTACTTGACAATTAAGTAGCCTATATGAAAGAGTAAAATATCTATTTCCATTTCCTCGAGCCACAAAAGTGACTTTGAAAAGTAAAAGTGCAAACAGACAACTTAAACAGTGTGGGGTTCCTGGTTTGCAGGCAGTGCAAATAGCCCGAAGCGACAATGAGAAAATAAGTCAACACAATATATGCAAGTAAAGCTGAACAAACATATGTTTTTTCTATCTCCATCCAATCTACACTATGGCAATAACATCGTGGTACATACTGCATAAAACTGTCACTATATTTTGTTCAGTCAGATTGTGCATGTGTTTTGTGACCTGCCAAATGAAATATGTCCATCTTTGTGTTTCCATGAGTGTGTCTGCTGTTGGCTGGTGGGATGTTTTATGTGACTTAAGTATTTACCCTCACATCAGTGCCAGCGGTAAGTTAAAGCCGTGAGCTGCTATGGCCCCACAGTACTGACAGTAAAGTAAACTTCGATAGAGTGGTAAAGATCTCAGGAGGATTTGACAGTGTGGCTGCAGGAGATGTGCTGCTCATATTAGATTATAGCAGCTTCCTGTTTTCCTCCAATAACATGAGGAATAGTGTTTAGTATAGATCTAATTTAATAACTCCATATTGAGTTATTTAAATGCTTGGGCTCCCCTTTAGTTAAGTCCAGAAAAGTGGTTATAAAGGAAGGACATCTGGCATAAAATCTGAGCCAATTTAAAGCTGCAATGTGTAAATTCTCTGGTGAGGGGTCAGCTACCTGTATTCAAACTGTTAGCAGGTTCGCCTTTCCACAGATCTGACCTGTAACTTGGCCTGATAGCATCCCCTGCTTGTCTCCATAAATTTAATTTCATACTTCCATAATTCCAGGCAAACAATAACATATTTATGGAGACAAGTAGGTGTGAGCCCTCCATTAGAAAAGTTATCTTTAAAGTGCTACTGAAGTGCAACTAAAAGCACATTAGGAAAAAAAGAATAACTGATAATTGATTAATTCAAAACAATATTTGTGATGAAGTAGTTGTAGACACCAAACTATAGCAGTGGAAGGTCCTCAGTATGATCGAGACCAAAGACCCAAGACCCAAGTACTTTCTTTCGAAAAAATGTTCCATGCACTGGTTAACTTGAGTAACAACTAACTGCATTTGCAGTCAATTAAAGTAGATGTAGCCCTGTCGTCTTGTGCGGTTTAAGACTGATTAGGTGGCATTTAGAAAGACAAAGCAGTTAATTGAATTACTTGTGTGCACACACTGTAACTAATCACAGCCATGTTTTATATTAATCACCAGTGCACAAATATGCTTACAGGCCTGCACTATGTATAACACTGTTCATTGACTTTAATTTCATATTCTATATTAATTGAGTGAGTTGCAGCACAAATGAGCCTATTCTAGTTGAGCTGGCCCGAGGCACAAGGGATGTCTGTTTGGGAGTGTCCGGCTTGTCTACACCTCCACACCTCTGCCTCCCTCTGCACTTCCAGCTCTCTGCACCTCCATTCAAGCCGCCCCAGATCCAAACACACCATCACTCAGCAGGCAGCCGCTCGTAAACCTGCCCACAAGCACAAAGTCTATAGTGGGAGTGATGACAGTCTGCATTGTTGCTAAATACTATGCAAATGGAAAGGTAGGCTGTGGCTGCAGCTTTTCTTATGACAGGTGCACAATAACTCTTCTTTCTTGTCTTCATAAGTAAGTGTGCAATTTGGGCATGTTAGTAAGTAAAGCACGCTAGACCAAGCAAAAGATATTATGTGACTTTTAAATGTGTTTGAGCAAATTAGCCTGAAAAAAAAATAAAAAAAATAACAGCAACTTACTGCGTACTGTAGTTTTTAAGGTGTATCCCACTTACAGTGTAGCCAATATTTGCTGAGCTATGTTGTCATCCATATGTTTTTGACAAAAGTAAATGACAACAACCTCTTACAATGTGGCAAAA